>VALG01010365.1:0-13993 GCA_009835305.1 Ipomoea purpurea
ATATTAGTTAGAGGCCTGCTGATAATACCATATGCTCTTATGAATCTCCTGTAGTAGCCTGTAAGATCTAGGAACCCTCTCAATTCCTTAATGTTAGCAGGTTTAGGCCATGAAGCCACATCAGCCAGCTTGGCAGGTCTGTATGCGTCCTTTCTCAGAAATTATATGACCAAGATACTCCACCTCTGTCTTTGCAAAGGAACATTTGCTAAGCTTTGCTATAGCTGGTGGTCCCTCATTATTTCAGAACTTCCCTTAAATGACCCCAATGAGTGTTCAATGTAGGACTGTAGATCAATATATCATCAAAGAACACTAATACTGTCTTTCTAAATCATTGGCTTAAACACAAAGTTCATGAGAGATTGAAAAGTAGCAGGGGCATTGGTTAATCCAAAGGGCATTACCTTAAATTCATACAACCCTAGGTGAGTCCTGAAGGCTGTCTTGAATTCTTCTCTTCTTTCATTCTGACTTGATGGTACCCAGCCCTTAAATCCAGCTTGGTGAAAACTTTAGCATTGGCCAATTCAGAGAACAAGTCCTCAACTAAGGGGATTGGAATTTGTTCTTAATGGTGATCTCATTGAGGGCCCTGTAATCTACACAAAATCTCCATGTGTTATCCTTCTTTGGCACTAGCAATACTGGGAAGCAAAAGCGGATGTACTGTGGGAGATAATTCCAGCTGTCAGCATCTCCTCAACCATCTTTTCTATTGTGTTTTTCTGCACAAATGAGTTTCTATAAGGTTAAAGTTCACAGGTTTAGCACCTGGCATCAGGGGAATTTCATGGTCAAATGGCCTCCTGGTGGTAATGTCTTAGGTTCTGCAAATAGGTCCTGAAAATCCTGCAAGATCTTAGCAATTCAGGGTTGCTGGGGAGGGGATCAATTTGTTCGTAGTATAGACCCATCATTCCTGGCAAGTTGAGGTGTACTTTGGACCCAAAACCCTTGCACACCTCCTTCTTCCACCTTCTGATTTCCTTCTTAGTGGCTGAGTGTAAGGTGACCCCTTAGTCATGCCTTTTAGAAGTACCCTTCTGCCATCTTTGTGGAATGATATGCTGGGAGGCCTGGTGTGCAATTGGATTGGAGCAAAGTTGTCAATCCAATCCATGCCCAGTACCATGTCACAACCACCCAGTTTTAACCCTAAAGTCTCTTCAAAAGCACATTATGCACTTGCCACTTAAGGCCATCACAGTTGAGATCACAAACCATGGTGTTCCCATTTGTTACTGTCACCATGAGAGGACTAGACTTTTCAGGTATAATTTTCATCTGGTTAAGAACTCTGGGGTCAAGGAAACTATGTGTGCTTCCATTGTCCACTAAGATTGTAATGGCTTGTTTCCCAATGCTTCCCATCAACTTAATGGTGTTGAACCCTTCTCCTCCAATAACAGCACAAAGTGTCACCTCTATTGTTTCAGATTCTGGGGCAATCACAGATTCCACACTTACAGGCTGTTCTTCATTAGCTTCCGCCTCACAATCCAGGTTCTCAACTCCTTCAATGATGTTGAAAGTGGGACTCTTGCATTTGTGCCCAGGGCTCCATGGATCAAAGCACCTGAAACACCTATTTTGCTCTCTTAGCTGGTTCTTGAATTTGCTGATTTCAGGTGATCTAGCATTTGATTGAAATGTGTTTGAAGCTGAGGTCTTTGGGAAATTTTGGATATTTTGGGGTCTGTGTGGCTCAGGGTGTTTGGGGTTAGAAGTTTTAGGGTAGGCTTGGGTGTTCTGGGAAGTAAAGGATGGTTTTTTGGGTAAGAGGTATTTTTCTGAGGCTCATGGACTTTCAAACCCTTCTCAAACTGCCTGGCTGTCCATATAGCATCCTCCAAACTAGTAGGCTTAGCAGTTCTCACAAAGCATCTTAGATGTTGCTTGAGTCTGACTATGAAACTATCTAGGAAATATTGCTCAGTCAGGTATGGGTAAATCTGCAACAGGAGCCCTCTATACTCCTCATACTTATCAGCAAAATCAGTGACATTCCCTGTATGTTTGAAGCTAGCAAACTCCTCCATTCACATCAGTGTTGTTCTCACAGAACCTTTTACACAAAGGCTCTGGCAAAAACTTGGGCCCATTGAAATCCCTCCCTAAGGCCATTTAGGTACCCCTCATACCACAAGGCCACCTTTCCTGTTAATTGACACACAGAACATGCAATATTTCTTCCCCTGGGAACCCTAGCTAGCATAAAGAATCGTTCACACCTCACCACCACAACCTTGGATTCTCATAATCAAAACTAGACTCTGTTTGTACCTTATTCCTTGATCACCCCCTGGGTTGTGTTGGCCAGCTCTTGCTCCAAAGTGGACTCTCCTAGCCAGTCCTGGCCTAGCTGCATTCCCCGGAAATGCCTGGTAACCAAGAGGGTTTTCTGGCAAGCCATCATCTCCATCAGAGACTTCTTCCACCTCCACTTGTTCTCCTTCTACAGGCTCTTTTCCTGGTCTTCTTCCCGAATCTACACTGCCTTCACCTGGACTCTGCGTGAGGAGGTGGGGGATGTCCATGCACTGAGGGTTGGTCCATGAGGTGGGGGTGTCTGATTCAACCTTAACAGCTCCATAATCTCATCTTTCCACTCCACCATGTGAGCTCTAAGCTCCAGGATAACGTCCTCCATTCGCTGTTGCCCAGCAGTGATCCTCGTATTCTGCTCAAGGTTACTTGCTTCCAACCTTGCCTCAATCTCGGCTTGCAAGGCCCTGAGTCTTTCTTCGTTATTCACCATTGTAGCCCAGCAAAGGGAGCTCTGATACCAACATGTCACAGACTTGGGAAAATAACCAGAAAAAATAGCAGAAAAGGGATGAAGAGGAAGAAGAAAAAGGGGATGAATTGAATTATGTGATATAGTGATATAAGAAGTGTTTGATTAATTCATAATAATGCTAATCTAAATATATATAAAATAATATATCAGAAGGCTATAGAAAAAATAAATATATTATAAAGAAACCCAGTCTTAATGTCCAATTGGTCTGATTATAACCTCTGGTTCAGCTCCTCTTTGTCCGCTGTAGCAGCACATCGGATGGGAAACAAAATAAACCACTGGTTTCAACGACTGCCGTTTTGATTAAATATAACGGCTTAACTGATTCCCTTCAAACGACGCCGTAATAGTCCTCGACCTTTGGCTTCATCAATTCTCTGAGGCTTTTTGGGCTGCCCAGAGCTTCTTCTTCAATGAAATTATCTTCACTTGCCAGGGTTGTTACACGATCACGCTCGGAATGATGCCGCCCGAAGCTTGAGGAGCAGCGTTCGGAACCAGCGCCATTGAAGGAGAGAAAACAGAGATGGCCAGAAAAACCAGTCCACCGCCGATAAAGCAGGGAAGAAGCGACGCGTGCTCTCCGGAGGGGCAGCACGAGCCGCCATCGAGCCGTCGTCTTCTTCCAACAGCGCACCATCCAGCGTTCCAATGTAGCCAGAAAACCAGCGCCACCGTCGACAGCACGCCGTCGCCCACGTAAAGGCTCACCACCGTTGCGCATGGCAACCGGCGACCGGAGAGAATCTTCGTCCCTCTGATGCGGCGCGACGGGAGAAAAGAGACAGCTGCATCGTGGACTCATTACCGGAGGGAAAGCCACCGGAAATGTGAGGCCCATTACTATTCTGATCAACTTGCATGCCAAAGTTGCAGCGGTGCTCGTAGTCACAAATTCATGCGAAAGAAAAAAAATGATTAATGGCAAGATAAATAAATCCGGCAATTATTTAAAGCAGGATGTAATTTTGATTCAATAATCAAAATAATTTCTCAATTCCATCAGTACAAAATTTGGATAAAAAGGATTTTTGTATTCAATAATACAACAACCAGGCAGAGATTTGTAGGGCTGTGATACCAAATGTTAGATAAAATATAAGACTAACATAACTGTAGTAAACGAGTTAACCTGCTCGTTACAGGCGGAAGCTTTAGGATCGCCGGATCTATCCCCACGCATAGTCGTTGGTAATTGCCACGAGATGGTCCAAATCCTGCATAATAAAGGTTAGTGTCATTTTATCTACCCACTTCTCTCCCGACCATACGTGGATGGTGCGTGTCCTGAACACGGGAAGCTGTGGGAGGACTATTTTGCTTAGAAGCCTACATGCCGATCAACGTAAGCAGATATTAGTTAAGTTTAACTGAATATCCTGAGTTTGCCTACACAGATTAAGGTCACTAACTTACTTAATCTCCCACTGCACCACAACCACCCAATATACAACTATATTAAATATATTGTATTTAGGGGAAAATACTTACACACCACACACACACACACAACACACAACAACAAACACACACACACACACACACAACACAACACACACCATATATAGGATTATATATATATATATATATATATTATATATATATATATTTATTTTGAGAAACATCTTTAAGGTACCAAGAATAAACATTGGGTTTGTTCATAAAGGATTCAAGTTGGGTATCAAAATGCATGTGATCATAAGAGATATTACTCACGTATTCAGTAGAGGACATATTACTATGGTTCGTGTGTTTTGTACTTTGATTAGAGTTTGCTAGTACTTGCACCAAGCGGGAGACTATAAGACTTCCCGTATAATATATTATATGGGTCTTACTTATGTAGTGCAAGTGGACTAGGCCCATTAAAGTAATTGGTTGGACTGGACATTTAGGTTTAAGTCTTATTCCACCAATGTGCCTAGATAAAGCTTGTGTTGATGGGATACATTATATATGATTGATTATATGGTACTCATACTGCTCAGAAAATACCAATACACCATCTAGGGTTCTGAGTCAAGTATGAGACAAAACGGCTAACCCTATTCTACAGGTCTACTGTTCAAAGGCAATACAAGACAATACAACAGGATATCAACCATGGCTGGAGATCTACAGTGCTTCCGCTTCCACTACTACGAGTTAAATTTCTCGTAGATTATTCTCTATACAGTTCGATCATATTTAGATCTCACATGGCCCGCATGTAGTCACTCCACAATGAGTCACCTTGCAGCCAATTGAAGCAGATTTTGGCTGGGTAAGCTTTCTGAATGCTGCAAATTGATCGCAGTCTAAGGCCGCCTTCTTCAACCGGAAAACACACTTTCTTCCATGAGGCCCAATGCCTCTTCGGCTTACCATCTTCCATGCTCCATAAGAAGGTGGAAAATATGGCCTCTAGCGCCCGCTCAATCTGTTTGGGTAGCAGGAGCGAAGAAGCAGTATACAAAGGGATCATGGAAAGCACGTGACGGATTAAAGTTAACCCCCCCCCCCCCCCCCGGCGAGAGTAGCTTTCGTTGCCAGCTTAGTAAGGTAGCTTCAATCTTCTCAAGGAGGTGGTGATAGTAAAAAGGGAGGTTCCTGCCTTTATACATATTAACCCCAAGATAGCGGAAAGGCAAAGCCGACTTTTGCATTCTCAAAATTCGGGACATGGCAGTAGTTCTACCGTGTGTGCATTTAGAGGAGGTAACAAAGAGACTTTTGTTGTAGTTGATTTTTTGTCCCGAGCTGCTTTGATATTGATTTAACACATCAACTAGGCTTTTAGCGAGGCGAGGACCCATTTGCAAAGATAATAATGTCGTCTGCAAAGGCTAAGTGTGTGACTGGGGGACAACTAGGTGCTGTGGAGTATGGTGACAATAGTCGCACGCCAACCTTCAAGATCAGTGACCAGGAAAGAGTTTTTGAGGCCAATATGAAGAGGAGGGGCGATAGCGGGTCTCCTTGTTTCATTCCCCTAGTTGGCTAAAAGAAACCATAACTAACACCGTTAACCAGGATTGAAAGTCTTGTTGCCTCCAAATTGGTCATTATGATGTGTATGAACAGCACCGGGAATCCAAGACGCATCATGACCGCCCTTAGATAAGGCCAAGAAACCCGGTCAAAAGCCTTCATCATATCCAGCTTGACTACCACATTAGCACCACGACAGTTCTTGTCAAGGTATTGGAGCAATTCGAAGGCTAGCAGGACGTTATATTGAATACTTTGATCCTTCACGAAACTTGCTTGCTCTCGGGAAATTAGCTTCGGGAGAATAGGGTTTAGCCTGGAGACTATAACTCTAGTAAAAACCTTGCTAATGAAAGTGCAAAGGCTGATCGGTCTGTAGTCAGCAAAGGAGTCTGGATGGGCCTTCTTAGGAATGAGAATTATTTGTGCACTTGCCATAGCACGAGGGATCGGGACTCCCACGCAGAAGTCCTGTACTGCCCAGAAAACGTCCTCTTTTACTAACTCCCAACAGTGTCTAAAGAAAGCACCTGAAAAACCATCCGGCCCCGCCGCGTTATTCGGGTCTAGTTTTCAAACTGCGTCTTTGACTTCATCTCATGTCAAAGGAGAAATAAGAGAGCGAGCATCTTGATCGAGTAAATCCGGAGGAAGACATTGTTATTTTTATTATAAATGTTCTTAAATTCTAAACAACGAAACATTAGAAACGAAAATGTTTTTTGGGAAAATTAAATTGTGTTTCTTAAATTTAATTTCTTTTCTTTGAATCAACATGAAAACGTGTGGAATTTCGCACGCTAGTGGTTTTCGAAATTAGAAAACATTACCCTTTTGAAGGTTTTGTGCAGAGTGCGTGGTCACCAGGCCATTTAGCAATTAATGTCTCATGCAAGGGCACATGCATGCAATATAATGTCTTCGTTTATATAATTGAGAATTATTTCAGATTTAATTTATAGAAAGTCAAAAGTTTTCAGGCACTATTACGTTTTGTATTTCTGCCGTCATATTATAATGTTTTTAACGTAAGATTCGCTGCCAGCGCGCAATTACATCCAGATTTCATTTAATTGAACCCTCTAATCTGTACACTATAAATACTCCAATATATGATCAGCAACCAACCCACATATAGATTCATCCCAAACTAACACACACTTGTTAATATATATATATGGGGAATAATTCTGGTTCAGTTTTATTAGGTGTTATTGCGTTGTGGCTAGGGCTAGCAGGGTTGAGCCTCAAGCCCAAAGCTGTGGGTGTGCTGTGGATACTTGTTGCAGCCAGTGGGGGTTTTGCGGCACTGGGGATGCCTACTGCGGTGCAGGGTGCCAGCAAGGGCCGTGCTACGGCTGGCCGGTTTCCAGCATCGTCTCCGATTCCATTTTTCAATGGAATTGCCAGTCAGTCGGCTCCCAGCTGCGAAGGGAAGGGGCTTCTACACAAGAACCTCGTTTCTTCAAGCCACCAACTCGAACCCCGAGTTTGGGACAGTTGGGACCGCCCCATCCGTTGCTAGGCAGGAAATTGCTGGCATTTTTTGCCCCAACTTTACTCCATGAAACTGGATGTAAGTAGTAACTACACTAAGCTAGCTAGCTAATACTCGGAGGCCACTTGGAGGTATTAACTCTATATATTTTACTTTGTTGTTTCAGATATGGCTACATAAACGAGATCAATGGTGCGTCCAGAAACTACTGTGACGCGACCACGACACAGTGGCCCTGCATCCAGGAAAGAACTACTACGGCCGTGGGGACCACTCAACTGTCCTGGAATTTCAACTACGGAGCCGGCCTGGTTTAAGTATCGGCTTCGACGGTCTGAACAACCCAGACATCGTTGCCACAGACTCGGTTACTTCTTTCAAGGCCGCCCTGTGGTTTTGGATGAATAACTGTCATTCTCCATCACCTCCGGTCAAGGTTTTGGCGCTACCATTCGAGCAATCAACGGCCTACTTGAGTGCAATGGGGGCTAATCCCGCGGCTGTTTAACGCTAGGGTTCAGTATTACAAAGCATACTGCCAGCAATTTGGTGTTGATCCCGGTAATAACCTCACCTGCTAATTAAGATAATGTATGCATGTCTGATCTAAGATGGCATACATGTATTGTGTGATTGGTTTTAAAATTTTATTTTCTGTTTGCATGCATGGCATGCATGTATTGTGTGATTGGTTTACAATAATAATGCATGTACGAGTACGTACCCAATCATATTAATAAAGTGATGTTTGCCTCACAGGCTTGTTCTAAGATGGATATTTTCGCCTATTTATTAATTCAATTGTGTTGTAAATACAAGTGCACTGATCATATAGTGTATCCACAAGCACTATTGGTCGCAATAGTGTTCTTTCGATTCGGATGTCTCTTCTAATCTTCAACACTAGATCTCCACTCGAAGGGTCAGACACAAAGTCGCCTTGAGCAGCAGATCACCACAGTGGATCTTGATAATTCATGGGAAACTCTAATATAAGTTTGCCTCACTGGATATACATGAAGCTTCAAATATCTCTCTCCCGTTAAAATTGCACAGCTGAATGCAATAAACAATAATTTCAAGTCAGTTTAGGCCGTAACTTTTTTGAGCTTTAAGAGTCCTCTATATTATCGATCAGAGTGAAGGTAGACTAGTAATACTTTCTAGGAATTTCTTAATTGAAAGGAGTCGGGAGCAACTTTTGAATGGCAAGGTGTTCCAAGCTGGTTTTCTTACTGTAATTTTGATTAAATTTACTTATCCAAGGTTAAGATTTTTATCAGCACACAGTGAAAGAAGAAAAATTAATAATATAATAACAAAAGAAAGAAAGGACCAGGTTTATGTTGGAAAAAAAAGAGCATAAATGATATTTAAGTGCTATTTGTGGTAATAATTATTAGTGGGGTTTACTTTTCGATTTAGTCGGATCAAAGTGGATTGGTTCTTCGTATGAGACGAAGTGATGATAATATTGTACCTCAAAAACAGATAATGGATGAATGATGAAATTTATTCTCAAAGAAACTTATTTGAAGTTGGATAAATGGAGGGAAAAGACTGTTACAAGAGACGTTGTCCCAATTATTGTTTGGCGAATTGGGGTATTTGCACACTATTTATCAATGAGCTTTTCCTAAGGCTTAATTGAAATTGTATAGCAGTAGAGGTTTTTCTCCTTGCCAAAGCTAACTCGTGTATTGCTATTGTTTTTGGACTTGCTGGGGATTGGTTTGAGTCCTTATTCTGTTAATTCAGTTACAGAATTTATTAATTCCAAGGTGACCCTTTATCTGTTTAAAATTGCTATAATTCGTTCAACTCCTATATAAGTATTGAGAGCAGTAAGGATTTTTGAAACAAATCGTACTATTTTCTAATCAACCGAAACTCTGTTTCTACTCCTTTCTTAGCATCTGTGTTCATCTCTACTCTTGTTTCGCGGGGTTCCATTGTTTGAGTGCTTCAAACTTGGACCTCGTAAGTATTGTTTATCCTGCGAACAACTTAGGGCCGTAAGCTCCTACCATCTTGTGGGAGAAACGAAAAATAAAGTTTAAAGGAAAAGATGATTCGCGTCGAACTTGTGCCTAAACCACCGTAAACTTACCCACCATATATTTTTTCGTCTTTTTCTAGTTTTCCCAGAAAAAATCATAAAAGTTACTTTTTTTTGTTGGAATTGATTATTTATGATGTTCGTAATATAATCGAACCAACAAAGCTTACCTTAATCTAAACCATTTCGTTGTTCTCTTAATTTCTTGAAAGAAATGGAAGAGAACCACGTACGCCATTTATGGGAAGAAAAATGTTGTATGAAGAACAAATAGTGGTGGGGAACGGTAACAATGATGTCACATTTCCAGGCACCACCAGTGGCACGTTGGTTCACGCAAGATGGTGGGAGCGGCCGCCACGCGGGTCACCATCCCCGATGGACCAGCGGTTAAAACTTCAATACTAGAGTGTACTCGGCTGAAAAGCCTAAAAAGTCGTACTGCTCGAACTATCACGATAGGCTGGCGCCACAAAAGAGTTGTTCTCGGCCCACCTAGTAAACTTCTCCGGGTCGCTGAACCGAAATTCCTCTACCGGAAGGGTCCTGAGATAGATGGGACAAAGATGCCCAATCCGTTATGGGCAATAGGTTTTTTTTGAAAGGATCTCCCGGAATTTCCTGATTCATAACTACATCTTGAACGGATTTGTGTGATACACATACGATTGTTGTAATCAGCAAGTAACTTGGCCACAAGTGAAAAGCATTGTGGAAAACCTTGAATCATAAGTATACAAAGCGAGGATGCCAAACAGCAAAAGAAAATTTGTTGTTAGTCCGATTCCCTTGACTTTAAAAAATGGTTGGATTCCAATACCTGTTAATCAGGTTTGAAGATTTGCAACTATCTATGACAGAGATTCACCCGAACGATGGCATGGTGGTGAGTGAGCCTCCCAAGTAGCATCTATGAGGAACCTTCCAAGAGCAATCTATGAATATATTGGTTGCTTCAAGATTATTAAGTACTAAGCGAAAGGAAAATGAACCTGGAGGAACCTGGTCTAACGACTCCGAAATGAGGAGGGGAACAGGAGAGAATGACGGGAAAGGTCCGTTCCATTTGTAGTGCTAAGGCCCACTGTAGACACCCCCGATTTTTTTTCAAACATTTTTAAAAACTTAATTCCAAAGTAAACATCTAACCATTCAAGAACAACCATCAAGCAAGAAGCTATATAAAATCGGTAAGCTTATGTCACACACATAATCCATGGGGTGCCACAAAAGCAGTCACAACGCAATCTAACAAAAACAAAAAACCAACAGATTAAAGATTCTAAGGACAAAGTTCAACAAGGATAAACGTCTAGCATGGGATCTATACTAACTTAAGGTCCAACATCTAGCGCGCTCAGCATCTACTCAAAAAACCTGTAAAAAAGTTCCCCAAAGGATAACACCCAAGGTTCAAGCGAAATAATGTTGGTAACAAACATCAATACGTGTTTAAATACTAATATAGATAGAATATAATCAAAAAACATTTGGACTGGAATACAAATATATAAGGTCATTTTAAAACCAAAGAGGGAAGTCAAACATCCAGAGACTCATTCAAATACTCTCAAAAGAAACAAGGGATCAAATCCAATCCTCGTAACAACAACAAGAACCACAAACATGAAAGACAAACTCCAAAACACCACAATACGAGCCAATACCAACCAACACACTTTACAACACCACTGCACGCACCAATACTATAACACTTAAACCCATAACCAAAAACCACCAACCAATTGAACCACTACCAACACCTTCACCTAACCCACCCAAAACACTCAACCAACCATAAAAATAAAATGTTTTGGAAAAATTAAAGAGATTAAGGGGTCAATAGGCCATCAAACTAATACTCAAAAACAGCAATTAAGGCCCCAAAATCTATAAAAGCTCCAAATTTGAACCCATTCAAATTGTTCAATTAGTGCAAATTCAATCAATTTGCCTGTTAACTCCAAGTAAATGCTGACAATACAGCAAACCATGTGGATTAAAAAAAAAAAAAAAAAAAAAAAAACAAAACAAAAAAACCATAAACCAAATAACCTTAGTTGTATGCCAACAAAGATAACTTTTTATTTTGTTATAAACAAAGAAAAAAATACTATAAAATCCCTATCGACACATACAAACTCTAATTTTGTACTGAACCCCAAATCCCAAATGAATTTCACCCTCCTGCGACATCATGTTCCTCTGACGTTCCCGCTAGCGACCACGACCGCTCCCCCCCCGGCCCCCAGTCTCTTCGCTGCGACTCAAGACCGGCCAACATCTGCGTGGGAGGGTGGATCCGTGATCTACCAAAAAAGCCTTTGTGCAATATTCAGACATCGAATTTTCGACAGGTCATGTAACGAGCTTCAAAAAAAGCTAATATTGGAAGGCACCGCAATTAATGAACGCTAAAACAGCTCGGTTGGGTAGACCGCTTATTGAGTATCCAAAAGCTCTGTAGTAAGAACAACCATTGACCAACCGGGCCGCGCGCACACGACGGAACAGAAGAAGGCATGCAGTAAACCGGAGGCGTTGGGTCAGAAATCTCATACACAATTGGCCGTAGGTAAATCGTCACATCATCGCTCGACTGCACAATCAATGTTTGCTTGTGTGGCCACGTGACGTTGTTTTTTTCTACTTTTAACAATGTTAGGATGCTTATCATAATATGGGCTCACACGAATTGTTTAGTCAATAATGGAGACATTTTGGGATTATTGTGGTCCCCCTCGAATACATTTTATAATTGTTAATTTGTTATACATAGTAGTTAGTATAATTTAACCAAATTTATTGTATGTTGTCAGTAGCTTTTTCTTTTTGTTAGTAACTATAGCTTGTTTATTGTGGGGTATAGATTGTGTAAAGAATGTATAGTTTTGCCTTTGTTTTTAACTTTACTGATTTCAGTTGTGAGGGTTCATATTTTTCTTAAATGTTTCTTTGTTGTTACGTTGTTTTTGTTGTAGAATGCATTTGGAAGCGGAATTAAGAGTACATCATGGGGGGCATTTTATGAACTCCCCGTAGTGAAATACATAAATGGAAGGGTGGAAAAGGTGAAAATTGACCCTGATTTAATATCATATTATCACCTATTGAATTATATTATAGTTGAGAGGTATGGTAAATAGAATCTTTGTCTTTTAAAATTGCCCATGATGATATGAAGAAACTACAATTGTTGAATAATGATGCCGGTACACTTCTGCTAATTAACTTGGGCTCGTAAATGGGTATAAGCATCTTTGGTTGGAGCATGTGGTTGATGATGCAGAAATAATTTCAAATTTAGCTTTACAAAGTGGCATGAGCAAGTGTGTGCATGGCCCAATCAGAATTTGAATTAAATGGGGGTGTGATGCTCAACCAAGCATGTAGGTTTCACATGCTAAGTAGGTTGATGAGTTTAGTAGATGAACTACAAGATGGATGTGGATGGAGATGGTGTTAGTGGTGATAGTTCAAAAAGGGTTGAGGACGATGAAGAAGAGGGATTAGTTGGTGAGCAACTGGAATCTTGATTTCATATTTGTCTTTAAGTTGTATTAACTTGGTTGATCTGCTTTCTGGCCAGGATCAAATTATTTTTTTCATTACCAAATGTTTACAAAGTGTTTCAATCAATATAGATAAAACATTTTCATAGTCACTTAGCAATTTACAATTTATATCCATTGTAACGAGACCAATATCTTAATAGACTATGGAATTTTTTTAAAAAATAAAATAAGCTACAACAAAGGCAAACCAAAAGATCCCATTTTTTTTCACTTTTGCTGCAATACTTACATACACAGAAATCCTACTACAATTGCTAAACTCAATTTCATTTGTTACGAAAACTTAATATCACAAACAAATCCTACAACAATTGCTAAACTCAATTTCATTTGCAGCAACCTTAACAATTTATTGAAGTTTTTTGCTTCTAATACTCAATTTCATTTTGTGCTACGAAAATTTCAGATTCAATAACTGTTGGGGAAAACGCAACGTGCAGACGGCGCGAGTCTGGAAGCCTTTTAAGAAGCACGGACACATACTAATGTATGTTGAAAGAAAATCTGTGCCGTGTTATAATAACACTACGCGTTAAAAGCGTTATTTATGCCCGGTAACGGTGCAGTTAGGACCCTGGGCACGCTTTCGACAGGCTTACCAGACGCAAGCTACGGATAGCTGCACTAGCAATCACGTAGGCAAACCTCACTATTGCTCATGACCTTAACGTAGTCACGAATTATATATATTAATTATAATATATATTAACTCTTATATAGAAAGAAGGAAGAAGCTTTTTGTGGGTTTTAGGAAAAGTGTCTTGCTCTATATTAGTGTTAGGGAGAGTGAGGTCATTTCTCATTTCATCCACAGACTAAGCATATATTAAAGGGGAAGTGGCAAAATAAAGAGAATCCATGCATACCACATCTTACACAAACCTATGTTTACGGATGGATCATGTATTGATCCATCCAAATGGTGCTGCTGCTTTTGAATTTCCAACCAATCCCCACACATTCAAAGTAGAGCTAGAATGAAAATAATGTCTGAGCAATACATATGGGGTTGATCTTAATGTCAAGTGTTTTGAGAACTTGAAACTGACACGTAGTGACACTGAGGTAATTTTCTTCCCGGGAGT
>VALG01010366.1:0-26820 GCA_009835305.1 Ipomoea purpurea
AAGATCCTAAAAACTAAGAAACTGAATTTGGGATTACTTCTCATATCCTTCGTAAGCTAAGCAATAATTAAGCAATGGTTGAAAGAGAGGCAAGAAAATTTAACTCACTACGCGTCTCGCGCACACAAATCGTCCTTCTTTCTTAGAGCAACGTGAGCCCCAGACGTCGCCTTCTCCCAGCATTGTTTGCTTTCTCCCAAAATCTCTACTGCGATACTGTCACATCTTCAGTCTCTTCGTCACCCCCATCATCTAGCTGCGTGGGTAGATCTCTCCTCATTTCACAGATCAAACCCAAGATCAAAAGACCACGCGGGCACAGCAGAAGACAACGAAAAGGGATGAGCACACTAAACCCGGAATAACACAAAAAAGACAAAAAAGAAAAGAAAAGGGATTCAAATACCGACCAGAAAACACGCAACACAAACAGAAAAAAGTTTTAATAAAAAAACCAGACGACTCTTTACTAAGCGAGACCTGAACGAATACAAAATTACAAATAATCACGGAAAGCAACGTTTGACAATACATTCATCCTCATTAAAGCATGTATTCTAAGCTGTACCACCAAAAGAAGTTCAGGAATGGCCAAGTTGTTTTATACAATCACCTTTCTCCGGGGCTGGGAAACTAACGGCTTCTGTTTGGCACGAGGAATCAGGTGGGTGTGGAATGGAAGTCACAATTCCAATCACTAACGTCTTTTCTGCATTTGTTAGTCTATTCCCAAAATGGACGCCATGAGGCCTAGAACCGAGTACTGATTCCCAGTAACATTATCTTGAGATCAAACTATCTTCCGATTAAATAATAATACCAATTCCCATAATTTATATTTTCTTTCCGGAGATCTAGTCTCTGCTATCCGTCTAATTCTAAGAATATCGAGATGGAACCAATGTCAGAAGGGATCGAATTACTGGAACATTAACGTTCAGGCGTGAGTACTTGATGCACTAGACAAACGTACCTGCATTGTGATTAACAGTTGGGCAGCGAGAAAAGAAAAGGCAGTTCCTGCCACCTCCCCCGCAAATGATTTGCTGGCTCCACAGTGAAGCGGGGACACCTGGTTCAGACCTCACCAATGTCTCCATTTGACCTCTAACCGTGAAGAGCACAGCGTTGAAGGCAGCCACAGTCGCAAGCGGGGCCCCCATGCCTTTGTACAAACCCTCAGGCCTTCTGCAGCGACTGTCTGCCTTACAGCATCCATGGCACCCGAGAATTTCGGCGCTGCCCAGGAAGGGGAGCCGGCTGACTTTGAAGCTTCACCTTATGGTATCAAAAGGATGACCGCATATCAATTGTGCCGCCCTCCAACAGTCCCGGCAGTCAAATCCTTGGCAACATCACCCATCTGCAAAAATACACAAATTATATAATCGATACAACATTTCCCGAGATAAAAACATCCTTGACAAAATCAAACTATAAGGAGCAAGGAAGCTATGCTGCAACAGTATGTCTGTCTAGCCAAAAGGAGCAAGGTAATCGCCTCTAAAACTCTTCTTCGATGGGAGTTTCAATCAACTATAAGCCAGGATGTGAAGAATAAATTCAATTTTAAATGCATTATTACATTGAATATGTTTCTAACATCATATTGTAAATACATATCTCTTACAAAAACCTTACTGCAATTGATTTCCTTGATCTCAGATGAACCCCAGTCCTTAATCTAAGACCTTTAGGGCAATGATCCAACCGCACCTGAAATTTATAGACACAATACAGCAGTTAATCAGACGAGTACAATAGATACATTGAATACATTTCACGGTGCACAAAGAGAGAGTGAGATAGCACTTAACAATGCAAACAAAAACACCAAATTGGTAGGGGCAACTCTAGGCAAGTGGTCAGTCTTTTGATTGGTAACCGGCAAGGTTACAAGTTCAACTCCCAACGGGAGTACCTGTTGACCTTCTTGGTTTGAGCCTATCGGCTATTGGTAACCTAGGCTGGGTTTACCTCACGCTCCTTGCGTGCGGTCCTTTATCGGTAGGTCACAAAGGCCGAATGCACACCCTAGCCAAGTTGGTCATGCGTAACCGCAAGGTACAAGTTCGACTCCAAACAGGAGTAACCTATTGGCCTTCTTGGTTTGGGCCAATCAGCTATTGGTAACATTAGCTGGTTTACCTCCTTGTGGTCCTTTGCCGACTAGGGTTACAAGGCTGAATGCACACCCTCTAGTTGATGCGGGTTTCCCTCGTCACTCAAAAATACCAAATTGGTATCACAAAGTTCCCAATTTTCAGCCATCAACACAAGTAGATGAGTAATTTGCAGAGACATGAATAAAAGAAAGCTCCTTTCTTTCTTTCTTATTTCTACAATTTCCAAGTGATTGAATGTGCAAATTCAAGAATGTCTCATGGTTTCAAAGTTCAAACTACTATTAACACATAACAGAATCATGAAACAGTAAGAGCCACACAAATGGGGACAAGAAAGGGATTGGTGGTGGCTCGGAACCCCACGCTGATACACAGAAAAATCCCAATTTTTAGCCTAAAAAATCAACAATCAAGAATATCCCAGTAACATCAATCAATCGAATAAAAGATCAAATTTTTACCTTAATCAAGAAGAATTTAGAGATTGGGTAATCCATACCTGCAAGAGAGGGGACGATTCGAGGAGGCAGACGAAATTGTTGCGGCAAACCTCACCTCTTCAAGGCCCAAAGTCCCCAACCCAACTAAAACTTTAAGAATATATGTGACTGCGACAAGAAACACCAATGTAGTATCTCATATTCGTGTCGTGTACCCAAAGAATCTCTTACCAATTAACATTATCGTTTTTTAGTGCCTGCCAACCACATAAAAAAGGAAATTGAAAGAAAATTGGGAAATACACTAGAGTCACAGATGCCGAAATCACTACTCCCATGACCAGAATCGACAGTGCACTGATTTTGACATATGTTGTCTGCTCGCTTTTATTTATTTTATTTTCTAAATATTCTTATGGGTTGTTGTTTGAGAAAGAATTAGGAAGAAAAAGATTGCAATTTATGAGAAAACAATAACGTAGAAAAATGTAAATCAAATTCATATAATTTGGAGAGAGAAATAAAAATAATTGACATGAGAATGAAAAGTAGTTAAGGAAGTTCTTGTATATTTGATTGAATGATATATTACGATAATAAAGAAATCAACCAAGGATATTGTTTGTATTTCATTCATCTTTTTCGCTTTCCCGACATGAATTGCAATTCAGGGGTAACCCATAAATTGCAGTTCAAAAAAAAAAGAGGAAATGGCCAAATTTTAGTAGACGTTGCAATTACCCCATCAACAAAACACTGTAATTGAGGCCTTTATTAAGTATAACCAAAGTTACAATACAATCCAAACGCCTTGTATAATTTTTTTGTAGTTACTATGGTTAAAAGATGTTGGTCTCGATAAGGTACTCCCAATCTTTATAACATTTGGTTATTGAATAAATCATGAATAACTGAATATTTTATAGAAATCTAGTGTCCAATTGGTTGTTTTGCATTTTATCAAGCTCCTCTAAGAAGAGACAGAGAGAGAAGAGAGAATAAGACAGGAGAGAGCTCTTGTAGAAGGAACTATGCGCTACGTAACACATTTTCGAAAACTGAAAAGCGACTCAAGAAAACGTCTGCCTACACGCAGCCGTACGTTGGTGGTCTCTGAGATCTTTTTTCAATGACATTGAGGATATCTATCTAGATTTGATGATTGCGGTAAAGCCCGCGGTAAGTAAGAACTGGCAGAAATTACATTCAGTTGGTCTTGTTTTTCTTCATTCCATGTAGCATATTAATTGTGCCATGAACTAGTAACACGGTACGTAATATGCTAACTAGAATACACTATGATCAATGATCAACGTAAATTTATCATATCAAATATTTCACATTGTTCTAAGTTGAAAATAGTAAATTGTAGGTAAATACAATTTAAAGCTAAAAGACTAATGACCTTTTGCCTAGTGAATGAAATACTTTTCCAATGTGAAGGTCATGAGTTTTGATCTCCAATCAGGGTATGACTCTTTATGCTTCGTAGATTAAGAAAATCAGAAGAGAACGTCCTAGACGAAAAAAGATGAGACTTTAGCCAAATAATAATGAATAAAAAATAAAATTTATCAGGAAGTAATGATTTAATTAAAACTTTACCAATAAATGCATTCATTTACTTTCTCAACCTACTGAAACACAAAGAATCGATAACGCCTTCCACTAAGATGTCAAGACTCCACAATCTTTCAATCGGAAGTCCAACCCGGGTATCATCTAGACTACATAGTTTTGGTGAATTGTTTGTTTATATTATGTATTATTATTATTATTATTATTATCTATTATTTTATATTATCTATTATTGATTATTTGGTAATATTCATATCGTAGGTAAAGTAAAGGAATAAAGTAGATAAGTTAATGCATTATTATATTTACTTATGTATCTATTATTATTATATATTATATTATTATTGATTATATTATTATTATTATTATTATTATTATTATTATTATTACTGTTTATGTTACTTACGTTACTTTACTGGTTATTGTTATGTGTTACTTGTTATTGTGATTGTTATTGTCTTGTTATGTGTTATTGTTATGTTATTTTATTGTTATTGTTATTATTATTATTATTTGGTAGGGGGGTGGGGAGGGGTAATTATGTATATTATATTCATTATTATAATTATTATTAATTTATTGTTAGTGTTTTGAGTCTTAAAACCCCAACATGTAATTTGGCAAAATATTATGGCAACATTAGATAAGGTTTCTTTTTTAGAGTCCTGCAGAGTTTGAAGACTGCAAGTTGATTGATCAGATAATCCGTCAGAGGCGTCTCAGAATCAAAATCCGTTGAGATCTTTTATTGAAGACGCGTTATGAGCTGGGACAAAACGCGATTTTGAGCGTGATATTTCAAGAAAGAATATCAATAAATCATATCTCCTTAGGTATGGACGGAATCTCCTTAAAAATCAAGATTGATTAGCTATACAAGTCCTACCTTTTACAACCAGAGCTATTTTTGGAGAGAATCAAAGACAAGAAGTATTTATGCATACAAGACTTCTCAAGTTAGGGTTGAATGCCTCGAAGCCAACACTAAAAATATTAAAAGAATACACAGCTCTGGCTATTTCATTCCTTCTCAAGAAATACAGTTCGTGGTGCTTAAAGATGAGAACTTGAGAAGAATCACTGCGGCTTAACGAAAGGACATGTGGATCACCATTGTTGTGGGAACAACCTAAAGAGCGGTCATTGAAGTCGGAGCCGAATCAGAGTGGGTATCTCCCAAGTGAGCGGACTTCATTGGACTTTCTGGATGCATGGCTCTCCCATTCGTTCACACAATCCACTAACATGTGGTAGACTGCGCGTAGCTGACCTTGTGGGGGCACTTGGTAAGATATTGTCATATCTACTTTGTACATGGAGTTGAGTTAGTGGATGGACGCAGTCGGGGATGATCGTCCCCAGGACGTAGATACACACTGATCGAGACTGGGTAAACAATATTTTGTGTCTTTTACTCTGTTTGATTGTATTTTCCGCACCCAAGACTCATTCACTGATCTAGCGCACAGGTGTTAAGTCAATCACTCAAATAGAATCATACGTGAAAGTGTATCTAGACACAATATTTAACACAAACAGAAATTACAATTATTATTGATTATTAACTGATTGACTATGGAGGAATTCTCGATCATCATTTTGCTAATAATAAGATAGTTATATCATACTCACAGTATATATATATATAAGTACTTATATATTATATTTCTCTTATAGTTTTTTGAGTTATCTATATATATATAAAAACAAAATCCTCATCACTTTAAATCCCGTCCAATCAATGCCGTGTAGGAAATATATCTGTTAATACTTCTTTAATAAATATATTGTTTTCTACTTTTCTATCTGTACTACAAGTCTTCTTTAGTTTCATCTATACTATATACTAACAAACAAAATTAATCCATTTTACACTTCCTGCCTAAACAGCCTGTACTATTACGATTTGCGTAATATTGTAAAATGAATATAGATACAATTCCAATAGTAATATATTGTTTCTTAACTTCCTATTCATATACAATGTTCTACATTAAAGTTCATATTATAATATTATAAAATAGTGTATAAATTCCTTATTAGAAGTATATTATTTCCTACTTTTAATATTAGTACTGAACAATTTACATTAAAAATTCCTATTCGTCAATACAATACAATATTAAATTCATTTCTATCCAACATATTAATATTATATGCTTTTCCCATTAAAAATTATATTATCCATTATTAGTTTTATAATTCTCCATTAATTCTTTGTAAATTTACTAAATTTCAAACTTCCATTAAAACTCAACTGTTTGGCTGAATTATTAAGATTTAAATAAAAAAAATCCTTAAAAACATGCATGCTTAATTAATCCCCGATCGGTAGCTTCCGGCAATCACTTAGAAGAAACCTAATTCCATACAATACTGATACCCAGTTAAAATCAAACCAATCTCCCAACTCATGTTGTACTCAAACACTCCCCCTAAATCACCTATAAATATAGCTCAAAACTCAGCACTCATCATCAAGACTAAAATGAAGATTGTGGAAGAACAATTTGGAGCTTGACTTTTCAATCAAGTAATTTTATATTCTCATGTTTTCTTTATCAGACAAGCCTTTGGGCTTGTTTGGTTATTAGCGGTTAGTGGTTAGCGGTAGCGGGTTGTGTTAGCGGTTATCAGATAGCGGATTGTATTAGTGTGTTTGACCAGCAGATTGTATTGAGCGGTTATAAAAATGTGTTTGGTAAAATTAACTGTTTAGATTAGCGGTTAACATGTAAATAATGACCTATATACGACCTTATAATAATTAATAATTAATAATAATAATAATAATAATTTTTTTTTTTAAAAAAAAAAAAAGAAAGAAGGGATGCTCCCCCTCTTGGCTCTTGTATTCCCACTTTTTCCCACCGTCCACATCAGTGGAAAAAGTGGGAATGGAGCCTTGAGGCTCCTATTTAAGGAGCCTCAGGCTCCACAAATTCATTCGTTGCCACTCTGGACGAGGGCAACATTGAGGAGCCGTTTTGGCTCCTCAGTTGAGGAGCCCGGTCCTCAAATAAAAGTTACAGTTTTTTTAATAATATATAAACAGGGCGTTTTGGGAAAAATTAAAATTTTTCCAAAACGCTACTGCAAACGCTGCACTTTGTAGTGTTTGCGACCGCTGCTCCAAACCGCTGCTAACCAAACAGTTTTTTTTTTTTTTTTTTTTTTTTTTTTTTTTTCACAAATATTAGTATACTTTGATTAATAATTATTATGTTAATAAGCTAATAATTAGAATGAATTTGTAATAATTACAATTAAACATGAGTCGTTGGATATTTTATATAATAATTACAATTATCAGTTCATATATAGAGGAGGAGAAAAAAAATCGAAAGGCGATATGGTGAAAAAGAATATACTTAAAGTATAAAAGTATAATTGCGTAGATATCAGTATAATTGTTTAGATAATTATTATGGTAATTAGGCCTAAACATGGATCGTGATTTATTTTAATAATAATTACAATTAAATTACTTATTATTTTTCTCTTATTTATTTTAGTAATAATATAATTACATAAATCATATTACTTATCGATTTTTTAAGATAATTGTAGACAAAACGAGTCATATAATTATTCAATTAATTGAGTTATCACCTAGAGGTTTTCAGCTCTTTGACAAGCCGTCAGAAAGAGGGTCGCAAGCGTCTTTGAGGATGATATGCGTGGGGTTCCGGCATGGCGTCAGACCCATGAATAATGTAGTTTTTTTCTTGCATGGGTTTCCCATTCCTTTAGATATAAAAACAAATTGAGTGATTACTTTTACACTAAATTATAATCAAATAAATGTACATTTTCAAATATTAGAATAGTTTATAATTCATCTTATTTTTATCAAAATATATAATAACAATTTTATTCATGCATCGCATGGATAATTGAACAATTATTTACTTGGATTCAAGCAAGGATAACATCAGAAAACATAATCGATCCGACTTATTTCATCAATTGCATAAGATAAATTTGTTATTATAATTTATATAATTGTATATCGATTCAAAACATTCTTAAATATTATAACAAATCAATTTTGTGCAATGCAATGGTGAAAATACTAGAATTTTAAGAATATTTGAATTCGTATACAATTATATAAATTATAACAACAAATATTTATATTGTGCAATCTATTTAATATAAAAAATACAACAATATTAAAATTTCTATTCCTATTTTTTCGTCACTACTCAATATTGAATCAATAATATTTAGTTTACTCAAATCTATTTATTCGACTTTGGTTATTTACTTTTCATTATCTATAAATAAACTAATTTGTTTTTTTTTTTTGTTGGTTTCTTTTCCTTTTAAGAGTTGATGTTATCGGATTCAGATAAAAAATAGTTTGCTTTGGTGGAGTTGGAGAAATTGCTATCTTTGTGGGGAAGAGCATGAAGGACTTTTCAGAAATGCCAATTCCAGACGAACCTAACATAGGTTTGAGTGAAAACATGTTGATAGTTGAAGAGTTGACGTATGACAAGGAATCGCAGCTAGAAGGCCGAGCTATCTCCTCGTCGACTTTAGATGTCGTTGATCAAATTAATCAATACATCTGCGACATGAATATGTAGAAGGACGAATATATTTAAGTTGTGACTCTTTGTGTAAGGCAGAATCAGACAGTGAAAATCTATCAGAAGTACACTCCTGAATTCTTAAATAGTTTGAGATTGTCGGGTTTCATAATCATTCATTGACATTAAAGGTCGGTGCACCTGTTATGTTATTGCGGAGCATAGGTGACTCCTTGGTGTTTGTAACAGGAAGCGACTCCCATCATCACAAGATTGGTATATCACATTGTCAAAGCAAAGAATAGTTAATGAGACACATAAGGAATCGAAGTTCTTTGTTGTTTTTTTGAGCACGAAAACAACAATTTGTACGTAACAATACTTTGAATATGGATGTATCGCGTGAGTGGAATTCTTCCTTTGGTTTATACTGTTTTCACCAGCTTTAACTTGTTAAAGCCTGCATTAGTTTCAACAACATTTGCTTTAAAATTACCTGTAGGGCTACAGTGTTGTGAACCAGACTGTTCTCTTCTTCAATGTTGAGACTACTGATTAGCCTGTTGCAGGTATAAGTTGCACGCGCAAGTTTATTTTGTTCTTAAAGTCCCTACCCATGACTTCGGGCAGTGTCAACTAGTGAATCACCATATGACACAGTTAATTGACTTCACCTCCTTCTGCCTTCCATGTCTGAAATGAGGTCTCAAAGTTCGTGTACCCGGATCAAATTTTTGATATCTGTTCATCATAAGTGTAGACATCAGTCCTACTGAATTTCCACTTCTTCCACGTCACCACCCAATATCTTTTAAAATAACCGTCCGCAGATCTTTTTGCTGGTATTTATGCTTGAGAACATTGTCAATTATCAAAGGATCTGAGTCATGCGTTGGAGTATAAGTGAGAGCAGTTCCACGAACAGCTGCGGGTAATTGATGTCGACTCTTTGTGGATTCCTTGAACTACGGTCGAGTTTGGATCATTATTTTATTGGTTCGTTTTAGATTAGTTTTCCGTTACTTGAGTACTTCTGGGCAGATAGGCTGGGGATGTATGTCAGCCACGCCGAAAATTTCTTGGATCTTCGATTTATAACATAAGTCGACGTCTTTTTGATTCTAGTAGCATCACCAGGTTTCCGCGGACAATCTTCTGAGTAAGTGGTTGAATAGCGCGATGTTTAGAGGCGTGGATTTGTCTCTTGAGCCATTGTTGAATTAGCAGAAAAAAAGGTTTTTAATTGTTGGTTTTTGAGCACGAAAACAACAATGTTGTACGTATCGGTACCTTGAATATGGCTGTATCGAGTGAGTGGAACTGGGAATTGTAGGGTTGTGTGCGTGTTGTACACTACCTTAAAAACCTTTATGACCAGGGAATCGCAAGTTTTCGACAGGTAAGCAACAGAATAACATCAGGGGGGACAGTTGTGAGACGATGGGGAAGGGCAGTTTATATACTGGAAGCTATAACCGCCAAACCCCTCTTAGCCATACAGATAGGTGCGAAAAGAGTGAAGTGTGGACAAGACCAACACTTTGTGCTCGCTCACGTTCTGTAGTTCAGAAAGAAGAGCGGACAAGGTGATCTGTTATCCCACAAAAATAGGGTTAAAATGTATAGAGGAGTGCAAAACTTTTACCACATCACGACGCGCATGCGAACCAAGCCCAAGCGGTGGCGCGCGCGCGCGCGTGGTTTCCCCTTATTTCCCTCCATAACAGTTCAAGCCTTGTCAAAGGAGTTGGTGTTTAAAAGGTAAGAAAAATGAGCTAGCTTTCCAATGTGGGATACTTAGTAAAGACACCTTCTAATGCCTTTGCCTCATTAATGTTCCCAACACATCCCCCACACATTTCATGGGGCAAAGCTATACCCAAGATTACCTGAGCCAGCTCAAGAGCTAATTTCCATGTCAGTGTATGAAACTTGAACTGCCATGAAGTGACATTTAAGTAACTTGTCGCCCGAGAGTGAATTGAATCTTGAACTCGTCGGTTTACTGCATTTTGAACTTAAATGCACTTATTAACTCTTAAAGAGTCCGTGTTTGGTCTAGCTCAATCTAGACATCAACTCTGTCAAGTCTATCTCGATATAGAGCACCCATAGCAGGCTACAGAGTATGTACTATTTTTACAGTTTTCCTTGGAGTAAGTTTTTCTGTGACTTTATTTGGCCACCAAAGTGGTTCATCACGAATTGCTTACCTCATTGGGTTTCAGACCCATCTCCCTTGAAGTATCAAGGATGGCATTCCTGTTTAAGTGTTTTGTGAAAGGATCTGCAATATTCCTTTCAGATCTCACAAACTCCATTGTGATTACCACATTCAATATTAGCTGCCTTACAGACTCATGTCTGGCTCTTATGTGTCTTCTCTTCCCATTATAGACACTATTTTGTGCAACACAGATGGCAGTTTGTGAATCACAATACATTGGAACAGCCGGTGCTGGAAACCCCACAATGGCACGTCTTCCAGTAGGTTTCTCAGTCACTCGGCTTCTTGGCTTGCCAGGTCCAGAGCTATGAATTTGGTTTCCATAGTTGACCTAGCAATGCACGACTGTTTGGTTGATTTCTATGAGATGTCTGCTCCACACATTATGATAACATATCCACTAGTTGAGCTTACATCCTCACTGTCATTTACCCAATTTGCATCACAAAACCCTTCTAGCACTGCTGGGTGTCCTTTGTAATTAAGACCCCAGTCACGGTGCCTCTCAGGTATCACAATACTCTTCTCAATGCATCCCAATGCGGAGTGTTAGGGTTGTGAGTATAGCGACTGAGTTTATTTACTGCAAATGCAATATCAGGTCTAGTGTAATTCATTAAAAACATAAGACTCCCAATTATTTTTGCGTACTCATCTTGAGACACACTATTCTCTATATTTTTCGATAGTTTAACACTTGGATCAAAGGGGGTTTTAGCCGGAGTTACTTCATAACTGTCAAACTTCTTAAGAAGTTTCTCTGTGTAATGGCTTTGTGATAACATATAGCCATTACTAGTCTTTGTAACTTTTATTCCCAGAATTACATCGGTTTCCCCTAAGTCCTTCATTTCAAACTTGTTACAAAGAGTTCTTTTAGTCTCATTTATAGCCTCAAGATTTGAGCTAAAGATTAGCATGTCATATACATATAGACATATTATCACAATGCTTGACTCTATCTCTTTTGAGTATAAGCATGCATCTGATATATTAGTAGAATAACCCAAATCTAGCAACGTTTTATGAAATTTTTCATACCATTGTTTAGGGGCTTGTTTTAAGTCATATAGAGACTTCTTAAGTCTGCACACTTTCCCTTCTTGTCCTGGATCAACAGAGCAAGGAGGTTGTTCCATGTAGATTTCTTTTTCTAGTTCAACATTTAAAAAGGCTGTCTTTACATCCATTTGATGAACTATTAACCTGTGAGAAGAAGCCAGAACAAATATAACACAAATGGTTGCTATTTTTGTTATTGGTGAGTTGGTATAAAATATATACCGAATTTTGGTGTGTAGTTTTTGGGGCTTTTTTTTTTACTAGTCTGGCCTTGGAATTCGTTCGATTGACGCCATCTGGATCTCAACTTTCTTTGAAAATCCATTTACAGCCAATGTGGTTTACACCTTTAGTTCTATGTACATGTCCCCAGTGTGGTTAACTGAATGGAGTCTAGCTCCTTTTAACTTGAAAGTTTGCATTCCTTAATTTAACTAATTTAATGAGATTAAAACGACTGTGAATTAGACTGACATATTTCAAGATGATGTTCAGCGTTAGATGGTTGCCTGATCGTTTGCAGAAAGAGTATCTAAACAGACACAAACAACACACAATGTTACTTCGTTCGATATCGTGTTGGTTCTACATCGGGGGCCGATCACAGAGGCGCCAATCCACTAATTCCATGAATCCAATTACAAGGTGAGAGGAAAAATAATCTCACCCAAGTGCCCACACAAGGTAACGACCCAGTCTAAGCAACAGGTTAAGTGGAATTGTTGAAGTTGGAGACCGTGCATACAGAATCCTAATGAATCCCTCACTTGATGAGCTAACCTCTGATGCAGTCCACTTTCAGTGATGCAGTCCAGTTGTTTCCACAACTGTGTGTGATCTTAGCGTCCTTATCGTTTAAGCAACGATATCTCTTCTCAAGTTCTTCATCATAATCACCAAGAACAAATCTTGAGAAGAGGCATGATAATCAAAGATATGATCTTCAGTATAGTTAGGAGTGTTCTTTCTTCTTAAAAAGTGTAACCCTAATTCTTGACCGAATGAGGGTACTTATACTTCCATAGCAAGACACTCTCTAAAAATATCTCTGATTGTAGATGATAGGACGATATGTAAAGAATGTAAAGTCTTGAAAGATCGGTCCATACCGTTTCCAAGACAGTCCGCTGATTTCTCTTCCCAAAGCACTTCTTAAACCGCAGGCGTTCAGACATAAAGAAAGAAACATCTTCCGTAAATATGATTTCAGCGCGTACCGCCTGTTTGTATGTGATTGTCAATCAGCATCTTCTGTAAACAAACCGACACAGCTAACCCTATCTTAGTTTGCCATAATAATATTGCCAATTATATTTGGGGTTTTTTGGAGCAATTAAAACACTAACAAACTCCCCCTTTGGCTATTATTTGGCAAAACAACTCGACTAAGATAAAAAACACAAGCTAGATAGGAAGAAGATAACAATTGCATAAAAGTCAAAGATCTGAAATAAAATTCATAACAAAAACACAACACACAATTTATGCTGAATGAAAACAACATTCTTTCATACGGTGGTGCCATCCAATCAGACGCCAGACAGGGGCCAGAAGGTACGAAGTCCCTACAAAACATAAAAAACACTCCCCTTGAGTTTCACACTCCCCCTTTTTGCCAATGATAGTAAAAACAACAGTCAAGCATTGGACGGGCCCTCACTGTCGGACTTAGCAGCATCAGCTGCAGCAGATTCAGTCAAGCTCAAGCGGAGAAGAACGGTAGCCAATTCAGTACGGGCCGCAGTCAGCTGCTTCGCAATGATTCCATGAACAGTCTCAAGTTCAGATACATGGGCCTTCAAGCGAAGAGAGAGTTGAACATCCTTCACATGTGGCGAATCATCAACCACATTGTCAGCATCAGAAGAGGGAGGAGCATTCACCGGCGTAACATCTCAGATGTGATTTCCAGTCAGAAGAAGAGGATCAACAGTATACAGAAGAGTCGGACTGATAACCTCACTAGGTATTGGCACAAGGCACTACGATGTCAGAACCCCAAATATCATATTAGGAAAAGGTAACCTTACCTTCTGCTCTCGCGGATGAATCAACGTGAGGATATGATAAAAGATCCATGTCCCCAGATCAATAGACATTTTAGTTCCAATTCGAAACAGGAGAGCTGCCAATTGCTTGCCAACCGTATGAAAGTGAGCAGATGGTAGCCAGTTGTGAAGAGCAATACGGTGCAGAAGGACATATTTGGAGGAGAGTCGCGAGCTAGGCAGAGTATCAGTTTCACCCGTAGGCCATGCAGGAGTTTGTCCACCTGTGAGGGTCTTTGCCACCAAATCACAGTTCGTGATTTCTTCTTCGTCAGCACCCTTCAAACCATAATATTCATTTATCACATCTGGACCGAAGACATACCATTTACCTCGGATGAAGGTTTGTATGCACCGTGTCCCGGTCAAATTGTCAATCTCCTCATTAATATTACAATAGAACTCGTAAGTCAGTAGCTTCGAATAAGGACATATGGAGGTGATAGTCTTCAAGAGGCCCACATCACTCAGCAAGGGCAAGATGTCGCAAAACAGAATTCAACTGGTGTTCATCAACGGACCTCTGAACTATAAGATCTCTCCGGATCATCGTGGACCATTTTCCTTGAGCAGAAGAGGAGACAAACTGAGGTTTATAGATGGTGGTGTTAAGATTCTCCGTAGCAGTTTGAACCTCAGGTGTGATACTTCGTCCTCTTGAACGAGTAGTTGGTTTCCCCTTCCGGGTAGAGGTTGTAGGAACCACGACAGGAGCCTTGTTCTTGACGGATGACCTCAGAGTTTTGAACACTTGTTGGACTGGAGGATCAGCTTCAGTTTTTACTGATTCAGCAGACTTTCTTCTCTTCTCAAGTTGAGCCACATCAAGATTGTCATCACCTGATTTAACAACTCTTACAGGGACACTCTTGCATTTGGATTTTCTTGTTTCCTTGGATGGAGAATGTTCAGAAGGGCTTGGTGACACTGAGTGGCTTGTGCCTAACACTGGGGCAGAAGAACTTCCAAGAAGATTGGTAACCTCTCGAATCTTGAAGGTGGTTGAATCAGGATGCGTTGTAGCTTCAACTGTAGGGGGTTTAGACAACTGGACTTGTGGGCCATACACTTTAGCAAGAATCTTCTTTTCTTCACTAGAGGACTCAGTAGGATGAATAACTCGATACAGTTCTGGAATAGAGGCAGAGGGTAAACCTGCAAAATGCCGGACGTGTTCAATGCTCTCAGCCAAAGATCAAGATGTGTAAACCGGCACCCCATCTATTGGATCAGATGCATGAGGGCTTGAGATACTGGCAGCCTCAATTTCAGTGGGCAAATTGGAGGGATTAACATATGGGCAGATCTCACTTGGGGACACAACAATTTCAGTAGAGGGCAGAGCAGATTTCACAGTATCAGCAGAATACACAACCAAACTCAAATTGTTGACCAACTTAGAGGATTTATCTTTCTCATCAGACACACCATCAACAACGTCTTTTGAAGGTTCAAAATTTTCAGAGGGGATACAGGGAGGATCATCAGACACAGAGGATCTCACAGATATTAACGCATTCACATTATCAGATTGAACAATAGGCACATCAGACTTAATAGCATCAAAAATTAAATCCTCAGGCTTGTTAGGGGAGATTTCAATAGGAGATTCAGAAGTATTGGACCTGTTACGAAGAATCTCAAGCTAATGTTTGGTTTCGTCCTGGGCAGCTTGTAGGTAGAGGGGTTGAGCTGCTGCTTGACGACGTGAGACTTCGTCTGATTCAAGAGCCCTTTAAGCAAAATATTGAAGGAATGCCCCTGCACGATTACCATCTGCGAGCTCTGGAATAGATGCAGGGCTAACCTCATCACTCGCTTCTGAGGCCAGCAACAAGAGCTCACTGATGTTATCCTCGGACCAGTCTGCATAGAACTCCGGATAATCTGAAAACACGGTGACCATGATTTCATCGCGTAGAACAGAGTCAAGCTTCAACTTCTTCTTCATAGCTAACTGGAGCAGTGTTTTTACATGCTTAGTGGCTGTTTCTGGTGAATGGATCTTCCTCCCAAGCTTGATAATGATATTTCTTACGGCGTCCGACATTGTTGTGCGATTTGGGTATGCGAGAAGGTGAACCCTAGGTAGAGGATTAGAGAGAAAATAATCAGAGAGCAAGGATATTTTGAACTCTTCTTCCTTCACACTTGACCCAAAAATCATATATAATCCCAAGGGTGAATAACCCTATTGAATGCGGCTTGTCAGAATGCATGCAGAGCTGATGTGATTGACGCAACGGTATACCTCCTTTTTAGAGATGAAACAGAAGAGTTGAAGATTTGAATTTCGAAAAGGCAAATTAATTTATGGTAACTGAGGTTAAGATATTATCTTAACAAAAACAGAAGGGAGATTTAAAAGGAAGTCAAAGGCTGAAATTTGACCCGTAAATGCGACACCATATACTCTCCTTCTGTATATCTTACTGCCTTATTAGTCAATCCTGCAGATTCCCAGAGCAGATCTGAGAATCTTAAACCGATTTGCACCCAGGGGCTTAGTCAGAATGTCAGCCAATTGCTTATCTATTTGAATGTATTCCAACTATATCTCCTTGGATTCTACCAAGTCTCTGATGTATTGATGCCTTATATCAATATGCTTCGTTCTGGAATGTTGAACTAGATTCTTTGAGATATTTGATTGGCACTGACATTGTCATAGTAGAGTGTCATAATTCTTTGAGTAAAACCATAGTCTAGAAGCATCTGTTTCATCCACACCAACTGAGTAGAACATTCTCCAGCGGCTATATATTCTGCCTCTGCAGTACTTAAGGAATCGAATTATGTTTCTTGCTCAGCTATGATACCAAGTTTCTTTCCAACAAAGGAGCATCCACCCGAAGTACTTTTTCTGTCATCAATATTTCCTGCCCAATCAGTATCACAGTATGCAACCAGACTAAGTTCACTGTCATTGGAGTACCATAGCCCATATTGAATTGTTCCTTTTATATATTTCAAATCCGTTTAGCATCTATCAGGCTGTGACTCTTTTGGATCAGATTGATACCTTGCACATATTCCAACACTGAACATTATATCTGGTCGATAGCGGTAAGTAAAGCAGACTTCCTATCAGACTTCGATAAATTGTGTATCAACTGATGCACCAAGTGTCGTCTTTAGATACTTTTGTGGAGGTAGAAATAGGTGTCCTGGATGGTTTACATGATTCCTGATCAAAAACGTCTTGAACCCAAATTCTTAGCATACTTTTTCCTATGAGATAAAGTACCCTTCAAGACTTTGTTTACCTTGCAGCCCTAGTAAGTATGTCAGTTGGCCAACCATGGACATTTCAAATTCCTTCTTTCATGACCTTTTACTAAATCATCAGTGTACTTTTGTAAAGTAGATCCAAAGACAATGTCATCCACATAAAATCTGAAGCAATGGTAACATGACTTCCAGTGGTTTTTCACGAACAGAGTTTTTCGCAACACTCCCTCGCTTTATCCATGGTGTAGCAGATACTATGTCAGTCATTCATACCATGCCCTTGGATGCTTGTTTGAGTCCATAGGAGGGCTTTCTGAGCTTGTAGAAGCATGAGATGGGATGATCTGGATCTTCAAACACTTTCGTTGAGATACATAGATATTTTCATGCAGTGTACCCATTTCAAATAATGCTGTTCTTAACATCCATCTTGAAACAGTGTGAATCCCAGAATATGTTTAGGAATAAAGTGTAATGATTTGATATGCCAAATATGTATTTGGTAGATCCCCCAATTTTATTTTATAGGTCTAGGTAGAGTCTTAGACCATGATCGGGAATTATTTAGTTGCAAAAGAGAAAAAACAGAGGAAGATGCATGAAAATGGAAGAAGAGGATATCAAGCCTAAATCAAGAAATTTGTCTGGAGAAAATGTCCAAATTGAGAAGAAGATGAATGGTGTATATTCACGTCAATGCTACTCAAAAAAGGAGTTCCAAGGAGAATTTTCATTGAAGAAAATTACGATTGAAGAATGCATGAAACTAACTTGGAGATCAAGCATCTATGGAAAGAAAGGAGTACATAAAAAAAAGATTGGAGATTTAATCAAAGGTTGTATGGACGAAGTGGATGATGCTGATATATTATGCAAAATGGCTCAAGTTCAAAAACTATTATCAACAATTTTACCAAGGTAAAATTGGGGAAGCCAAATTAAATTAATCTGATGGAGTTGGGCGCCGATGTACAAGTGGAATATAAATTATAAATTTGGGTGGAGGGGCGCCGATTACAAGTGGAAATTAAATTAATAAATTGGGTGGCAAATTAATCTGATGGAGCTTGGGCGCTAGTTTAGCATTGGCGCCAATTACCAGTGAAAATCGCCAATTACAAGTGGAAATTAAATTAATCTGATGAGTTGGGCACTAGTTTAGCAATTGGGCGCCGATTACAAGTGGAAATTGGGAAGCCAATTTCACTTGGGTGGCAAATTAATTGGGGTGGCAAATTAATCTGATGGAGTTCGGGCACCTAGTTTAGCATTGGGCGCCGATTACAAGTGGAAATTGGAAGCAATTTCACTTGGGTGGCAAATTAATTGGATGGAGTTGGGCGCTAGTTTAGCATTGGGCGCCGATTACAATTGGAAAATTAAATTAATCTGATGGAGGTTGGGAACTAGTTTAGCATTGGGCACCGATTAAAAGTGGAAATTGGGAAGCAATTTCACTTGGGTGGCAAATTAATCTGATGGAGTTGGGCGCTAGTTTAGCATTGGCGCCGATTATAAGTGGAAATTAAATTAATCTGATGGTGTTGGGCACTAGTTTAGCATTGGGCGCCGATTACAAGTGGAAATTGGGAAGCAATTTCTCTTGGGTGGCAAATTGAGAAGCAATTGCACTTTGGAGCCAATTTCATAGGAATTGAAATTGGGAGCTAGTTTCATAGGAATTGAAATTGGGATCTAGTTTCGAAGCAATTGAAATTGGGATCCAGTTTTAGAGAAATTAGATTAATTGAAATTTGGGAGCTTTAGTTCCAAAGGAATGGAAATGGGAGCTATTTCAGGAATTGAAATTAATTGAAATTGATTGAATTGGAGCGCAGTTTTTTCAAAACGGAACAATTCAAGTTGGGGCCAATGTAGAATTGAAATTGGGAGCCAATTCAAAGTTGTAGTATGGGATGCAATTCAAATTGGGGACCAATTAAAAGAAGACATTGAGGAGCAATTGAATTGAGATAAATTAAGTTCAATTCGACCAATTGAGAAGTAATTGGAGCACTAGGAGAAGTTGGGAGCCAATTGCAAGTCAAGTCAATTGGGAGCCAATTACAAAGGAGAAATTCAATTTGGGCCAATTCAAGCCAATGAGAATTGGTGTCAATTACAAAGGAAGAAATTCAAATTGGGTGGGGAGTTCAAAGCCAGTTTGAAGTCTGAGAACACCCAGACGTGAGAATGAAGAAGATGAAGAAGAACTTACAGTGAAAATATTCTCACAAGGAAAAATACTAGTCTAACTAGTATGGGATTAAATTAATGAATATTTTGAATCCCAAAGATACAAGGACCACTTCAGAGCTGTTCAGAGAAGCCATTCTACACAAAACTGAAACCAGATATTCACTCACGTTAAAACAGAAGGAATAAGTCAGGGAATAGTTTGGGAGCTCATTTACATGGAGATGAAATCCTCAACGGCTAGCTTATCTCTTTTCTGACATTTTTTGCAGAAGATAAGATAAGATCTCTGACAAAAATACAAGATTTCAAAAATGAGATCGTCTCTATCCAACGGACAGATCCTCATTACCAGCTATAAAATGATGAAGATGTGAAGACTTGAAGAAACGAGCAGAGAAAATTATACAGCATAGAGCAAAAAAAAAGAGCTAAAATCTTCAAGTGAGAAAAGAAAAAGAACTCAGAGAGCTTCAAAGAGAAAATATTCTGAGAGTTCTTAAAACAGAGCTAAACAGAGCATAGAAATCAAGTGCTTTACTTGATTCATCAAAAGAGAGAAAACCTCAGAGCGTTCAAGAGAAATTTTCAAGAGTGTTAATCTTCATCAAAGAGACCTGGCATCATTGAAGATCAACTACAGAGTCTCAGAAGTTGGAAGCAGACAACACTTGTTTTGGAGCAAAACAAGAGAAGGGAGGAAAGTAGCACGGAGCTGTGAAATCCTGGATTGTCACACGGAGCTGTGAGATCCGAAGCAGCAGTGTCGGAGGCACTGGGCGTGATTGGTGTGGCTTGGTGATCAAAGCACCAGATCACGGATACGTTCTACCGGAGTGTGGAAGACGGGGGAAAGTAACGCGGAGTCGTGAAATCCTGGGATAGTAGCGCGGCGACGTGAAACCGAAGCAGCAGTGTGGTGTCACTGGGCGTGATTAGTGCGGGCTTGTGATCAAGCACTAGATCACGAAAATTCATTGTATCTTGGAACCAAGAAGTGGTGGATATAGTGAATTGCTCTTGGAGATAAGAGCAAGTGGAGTAGGAGGATTACACCACCTCGCGAACCACTATAATTGTCTGTGTCCTTTACTATTTTCTTTACTTACTGGCTTACGCTCTTTACTTATCTGCTCACACGAAGATTATTGCTCAACGATCATCACACACTTTATCTTTTTTATTTCCGCTGTGACCATACTCTAACAATTAGTTAAGATTTTGTTTATCTCCCTGTCTTAGCATTGTTGTGCTTTGTGAAAAGTTTGAAAGGTCATTCACCCCCCCCCCTTAGACTTTTTCCCTTAACTCTTTTGGCACCAAACAATTGGTATCAGAGCCAGTAGTTATTTGAGTTCAGTTTATCCACCTTTGGTATTAAAACACGTTGCTAATTGGGTCCCAACTGTTTTTGGACTGCTATGAGATCCATTCTACAAAGTGTGTGAACTGGATTAATCTTTCATAATCTCTCGTGAATGATGATGAGAAAATTTAGCTCAAAATCTGGATTATTCTTCACTTGATAAATTTGATGATTGGACAGTCGTATGTAGGTACATTATCGCTTTCACGATGAATGTGGGAAGTATATTTCCACTGGCCCTATCGGAAATATTAAAAGTCAATACGACGTTGGTCTCTATCCTCGAGATGCTCCACAGTACGTACAAAAGCCTAAAACTGGAAGACATCGGAGATAGAACGCGGAATTTAATCTTCGACAATATTGCCAAGGATATTCTATTCAAGCCTGGATTGATGACAATATTTCGAAGATCCGAAAGTGTTGCTACTGCCACGGAAATATGTGGAACTCTCATCAAGATTGGCGAAGGAGATGAACAAGAAAAAGACAAATAGCTACAATCGCCATGAAGAAGTTTGAAGATTTCAAAATGCTCTCACAATGAAAGTGTTGCAAGCATAGAGCTCGAATGATCAAAGTCTTGAGAGATTAGTGATCTTGGCAAAAATATTAGCCAAAAAGAAATTATCTCAAAATCTATGTGGCTTCCATCTGCATGCGATATGAAGGTTACGGCTTATGCGCATCACGAAGATCTAAGAATTTGTCAACAGACAAATTAATATTTAGTGACTAAAAGCATATGAGTTCGAAAATAAGGTCAAAAGATGATGATGTTCATGAAGCTGAAATTCGTGTTCAGAGAAATAATGTTGAATTAAATGACGACGAACATTTGCTCTTTTTGTGAAAAGATTTAAAAGGTTTATGCGAAAAGGAGCACAACAAAAATTCTGCTCATGGGGAAAATTCGCTCGCTCGCACCCACAAGAAGAAAAAGTCGAAGAAAACAACAATTTGTGTACAATTGCCGCAAAACCCGGACATTTTAAAATAAATTGTCCATATCCGAACGTTAGCAAGTATCAGGCAAAAATGTTGAATTCTACACCGAACAAATCCGAAAGCAAAGGTTCAAGCGCGACAAAAGAAAAGCTCTCGTTAGCAACGAACCGAATGAAAATGGTGATCGGAGGATTCATCATCAAGCGATGAAAGTTTCAAGTCCGGATGATGATACGGCGCTAATATGCAAATAATGAGTTGAGTACAAGTTAAGATTGTCTTATGGTTTCTTGGAGCAGAGGAAAAGAAGAGTAACATAATTCTTTCATTCTGTTAATTCCTCTTTTTCTCGGAATCTATTGATAATCTAATGCGAGATTGTCAAGAGTTATGCTCACTTCATTCCTAACTCAAGGAGCGCAATAATATTACTAATTCTTTGAAAAAGAAGAAAGAATAAAATTGCAAGATGCTTTACTTGAAGGGTAAATTGGAAAGGAATGAAATATTCATCTCAAAAGAGGTGTAAGAAAGAGAGGTTAGGGAAAATAACCTTCAGGCAAACCATTGCTATGTTCACTAACTCATCCAAAATTATGGATCAGATGGTTGAGCATGCAAAGCAATCAGGGAGGTAGAACCGGAATTCGGTTGACATCCACATGTTCTCACCCCTCAAAATCTGACTAATTCCTACTACTACTTTAAATAATAGTTCAAGTTGGTAAAATTTGTTAAAGTCAGAATGCACGATGAGACAAGGACTTGCTATCAATCCAAAACGTAAAGGTGAATGTTGAAAGCCGAAAAATTCATATTATACGGCAAAACAACAAAAATTTTCAAACAAAGATATGCCCAAAGAGTCAAGTGCCCAAAAATATTTTATAGAAAAGGAGGGAAACTTTTCTAGAAATAAAAGTTTGGAGATTTTATCCCACCTAAAAAAAGATTGGTATGTGTAAAATAGACGGGCGGAAGCTTCCCTCTTTTCCTATTAAAAGTTATTGCATACCACCCAAAGGCATTGGTGTGGACTCTTTGATGGCTCAATGTTTTTATCTAGTCCCGCCTTATGGATAGGAAAATCCTTTCTGTTCGTTTCTATGCAGGTGCCAAAATCAGTATAAATTTGAATTTGTTCTACGGCCTATTCAATACCCATTATCACCTCTGTCAACGATAATGTTTTCCCAAAAAGTTGAGTGATAATGATTGTTATAGCCATTCAAGAATCAAACTTGGTTTACAAATAAACCCAATTCTTTAATGTTAATCGCGAACTCGTTTTCTTTTGGATTGCTGACTGTTTAATCAACCAAAAAATCCTTATCTTAAAACCCAACATATGAAGCGATCCTATGCAAATTATTAAAGGTAGTAGTAGAATTAGTTCAGATCTTTGAGGGGTTTAGAAACATGTGAGCTCATAACCGATTCCGGTCTATCTCGAGCTTGCATGCCACCCACTTACCATAATGGATGAGAGTGAACCATGCAATGGTTGCCTGAAGGTTATTGTTCTCTAACCTCTCTCACACTTCTTGAAGATGGAATATTTTCATTCTCAAACCACTTCAAGAAAGCATCTTGCAATTTTTATTCATTCTTTCTTTTTTCAAAGAATTATAGAATTATTATTGCGCTCTTTTGAGGTTGACGGATGAGTGGAGCATAAATCTCTTGACAATCTCGCATTAGATTATCAATAGATTCACGAGAAAAAGAGGAATTAACAGAATTGAAAGAATTAGATGTTACCTCTTCTTCCTCTGCTTCAAGAACCATAAGACAATCTTCACTTGTACTCAACTCAGTTACCTTGCACATTAGAGCCGTATCATCGTCCGGACTTGAACTTTCATCGCTTGATGATGAATCCTCCGACTCACCATTTTCATTCGGTTCGTTGCTAACGAGAGCTTTCCTTTTGTCGCGCTTGAACCTTTTGCTTTCGGATTTGTTCGGCGTCGTCGATTCAACATTTTTGCCTGATACTTGCTAACGATCGGGATATGGACAAATTTATTTTAAAATGTCCGGGGTTTGCCGCGCAATTTAGCACAAATTGTTGTTTTCTTCGATTTTTCTTCTTTTGCTGGGGTGCGAGCCGACGAAATTTTCCATGGAGCAGAATTTTTGTTGTCTCCTTTTCGGCATAAACCTTTTAAATCTTTTCACAAAAAAGGAGGGCAAGATTGTTCGTCAGTCAATTTAATCAACATTATTTTCTATTCTGAACAGAATTTCGAGCTCATTAACATCATCATCTTTGACCTTCATTTCGGAATCATATGCTTTTAGATCAACTAAATAATTTGTCTGTTGACAACATTCTTAAGGCATCCTCAGGTGGATAGCCGCATAGCCGTAAAACCTTCATTATCGCATTGCAGATGGTAAGCCCACATAGGGATTTTTGAGATTAATTTCTTTTTTGGGCTAATATTTTTGCCAAGATCACTAATCTTCTCCAAGAACTTTGATCATTCGAGGCTTCATATTGTCTGGCCAACACCTTTCATATTGAGAGCATTTTGAAATTCTTCAAACTTCTTCAATGGCGATTGTGAGCTTCTTATTGTCTTTTCTTGCCCGCACCCGCAATCTGATGAGAGTTCCACATATTTCCGTTGCATTGTAGCAACACTTTTTCGGATCTTTCGTAAATTATTTGCTATCATTCCACGGCTCTTGAATAGAATTATCCTTTGGCAATATTGTCAAGATTTATTTCCGCGTTTCTATATCCGATGTCCTTTCCAGGTTTTAGCCTTTTTGTACGTACTGTGGGAGCATCGGGGATAGGACAAACGTCGTAATTGACTTTTAATATTTCGATAGGTCGGCCAGTGGGAAAAATAACTTCCCACATTTCATCGTGTAAACGCCGATAAGTTGTACCTACATACGAACTTTCAATCATCAAATTTATCAAGTGAGAATAATAGATTTTGAGCCCTAAATTCTTTCTTCATCATCAATCACTTTTTAGGAGATATGAAAGATTAATCCAGTTCACACACTTTGTAGAATGGGATCTGCCATAGCAGTCAAAAACAGTTACCCAATTAGGCAACGTGTTTTAATACCAAAGGTTGGTATAAACTGGGGGAAACTCAAAATAAAGCTTACTGGCTCTGATACCAATTGTGGTCCCAAAAGAGGGTAAGGTGAAAGGTCTAGGAGGGGGGGGGGGGTGAATTAGACTTTTCAAAACTTTTTTCAAAAGGCACAACAATTGCTAAGACAGGGGAGATAAACCAAAACTCTTAACTAGATTGTTAGAGTATGGTGGGCACAGCGGAAAATAAATAACGATAAAGTGTGTGTGAGATCGTGTGAGCAATATATCTTCGTGTAGAGCAGATAATGAAAGAGCAGTAAGCCCAGTAAGTAAAGAAAATAGTAAAGGACACAAAGACAATTATGGTCGCGAGGTGGTGTAATCCTCCTACTCCCTTGCTCTTTTCTCCAAGAGCAATTCACTATATCTACCACTCTTGGTTTCCAAGATACAATGAAATTTTCCGTGATCTAGTGCTTTGATCACAAAGCGGCACTAATCACGCCCAGTGCACCACACACTGCTGCTTCGGGTTTCACGTCGCCGCGCTATATCCCAGGATTTCACGACTCCGCATTACTTTCCCCGTCTTCCACACTCCGGTAGAACGTATCCGTGATCTGGTGCTTTGATCACCAAGCCCACACCAATCACACCCAGTGCCTCCGACACTGCTGCTTCGGATCTCACAGCTCCGTGTGACAATCCAGGATTTCACAGCTCCGTGCTACTTTCCTCCCTTCTCTTGTTTTGCTCCAAAACAAGTGTTGTCTTGCTTCCACTTCTGAGACTCTGTAGTTGATCTTCAATGATGCGCAGGTCTCTTTGATGAAGATAACACTCTTGAAAGATTTCTCTTGATAGATCTGAGTGTTTTCTCTCTTTTGATGATCAAGTAAAGCACTTGATTTCTATGCTCTGTTTAGCTCTGTTTAAGAACTCTCAGAATATTTTTCTCTTGAAGCTCTCTGAGTTCTTTTCTTTTCTCACTTCTCACTTAAAGATTTTAGCTCTGTACCAATTGAGATTTTTGCTCTATGCCGTATATTTTTCTACTGCTCCGTGCTTCTTCAAGTCTTCACATCTTCATCATTTTATAGCTGGTAATGAGGATCTGTCCGTTGGATAGAGACGATCTCATTTTGAAATCTTGTATCTTTTGTCAGAGATCTTATCTTATCTTCTGCAAAAATGTCGAAAGAGATAAGCTAGTCGTTGATGGATTTTCATCTCCATGTAAATGAGCTCCCAAACTTCATCTGATATTCTCTGTTTTTAACGTTGAGTGAGAATATCTGGGTCTCAGTTTTGGTGTAGAATGGCTTTCTCTGAACAGCTCTGAAGTGGTCCTTGTATCTTTGGGATTCAAAAATATTCATTAATTTAATCCCATACTAGTTAGACTAGTATTTTTCCTTGTGAGAATATTTTCACTGTAAGTTCTTCTTCATCTTCATTCTCACGTCTGGGTGTTCTCAGACTTCAAACTGGCTTTGAACTTCCACCTAATTTGAATTTCTCCATTGTAATTGACACCCAATTTCAATTGGCTTGTAATTGGCACCCAAATTGAATTTCTCCTTTGTAATTGGCTCCCCAATTGACTTGACTTGCAATTGGCTCCCAACTTCTCCTGGTGCTTCAATTACTTCTCAATTTGAATTGATTGACCTTTGACTTCGAATCTTTAAATTTCATCTCAATTCAATTGCTCCTCAATGTCTTCTTTTAATTGGTCCCCAATTTGAATTGCATCCCATACTACAACTTGATTTGGCTTTCCCAATTTCAATTCTTTACATGGCCTCCCAACTTGAATTTGATTCCATTTGAAACTTGCTTCCCAATTTCAGATCAATTTCAATTAATTTCAATTTTTCTTCTGAAAACCTAGCTCCCAATTTCAATTTCCTTTGAACTAGCTCCCAATTTCAAATTAATCTCAATTTCTCTAAAACCTGTATCCCCAATTTCAAATTGCTTCGAAAACTAG
>VALG01010368.1:0-25793 GCA_009835305.1 Ipomoea purpurea
TTATTAAGGGTTCGCCGGGAGAATCCATGACGTTCATGGGTCAAATTCCCGGGCAACGAAAACGGAGTTTTTAGCTATTGCTTGGCGAGTTGGCACGCCGAGTCTTCCGGCTCATTGGAGTTCGGGCGAGAAGTCATACCCGTGGGGCTGTGTGGGTACCCTTGCTCCGAAACATACGGCACCCACGTGCCTATATTATTGGCTCTCGGGTCTAGGCGTCGGCAACATAAAGCTCCCAATATCCGAAGACGTCTTCCGTTAACCGAGCAGGGCAACGGGGGAGTGATCATGGACATAGGAACCTCGGTGACAAGACTCCCCAAGGTGGCGTACGAGACTTTCTTTGCGCTACATATATATGACGCAAATCGCCACCATTCCTCGGGCACCCAGCTTTCTCCCATTTAGATACATGCTACGACCTGAACGGGCTCGGTACGGTTCAGGTACCCACAATATCTTTTTTCTTTACTGGTGGCCAGATTTGGACCCTTGCAGCTAATAACATTAATCTTATACCAGTTAATAAAAGGGGCATATTTTGCTTTGCATTTGCTCCATCCCCAACTGGAATATCCATCATAGGGAACCTCCAGCAGCAAGGGATCCAAATTACTATTGATAAAATAACCTCTAACGGATTTGTGGGTTTTGGCCCCAATAATTGTTAAATAGATTTTGTAATGATTTAAGAGAATGATATTATATTTTGTATTTCATTGTATATGGAATGGGCTGGTCTGGATCAATTGCTATTTATCATGGTCAAATTTTGTGCTAAATACCTCTTTCCAAACAATAACATCTCAAGACTAACCACTTGAGATGTAGGAAATCATCATCACCTACTCAATGCTTGAGTTTATTAGCTTCAAGAAGCAATAAATCTTAGTCTACAGAATTCTCCTTGAGTGGACTCACCCAAGATACTGTCTGCAAATATCCATTTAATCCCTGATTGGAGGATTTACTGTATATAAATTGCCAATTAAAGTTCAAGATGCCCAACTGTGCTGGCTCCCAAAATTCTTGCCGTGGATGGCAAATGGACAGTACAGTCTGTGGACACATGAAGACAGTGGTATGAACCAAAACCCATTCAATCAGTAGCATATAGTAGAATCATTTTTCAGTGTTTTCCACTTACATTCTATAATCTTATGGGATTAGTAAACAACAATGTGTGACTGAAAACTATGGGAGCTACATATTTTCAAAAACAAAAGACAAACTAGTTTAGTAGTACAAGATTGAATACCCTCACTTAAAATTATAGTCTTATATATTTATCACAAGGATTTTAATTTGTATTATATTTTATTCTTATTCAAATACAAAAAAAATTCATCTTAGGTGAATATTTACTAAACTTCTTGCAATCAAAACAACTAATTATACAATGAATTCTATTTAATTTTAAAATAACATATATGGTTTAAGTTTTAACATTATAATTGTGGACTTTTAATTGTGAACAAGATTTCGCGCCTGAATGAAAATATTAGACATACACATTAACACATATAAGGACGATCATCCGGACGTTGAGCAACATACGATAACTCTCTAGTGAGAGAAGGGTTATTCGGTAGAGGATAAAAGCCTTCTTGGATAATGTAACAGATCCAAAAATTCATCTTAAGAAAGAAAAGAATTTCAATATGATTATTTCATCAAAAGATTGCTGGGGAAAGATCTTTCAATTTAAATAGCAGACAATTTCATAGAATTGTAGAAAATCATTAACCAAATATAACTCCTCGGTCCCACTTATTTAAGAGAACCAGAAAAGAATTGCAGGCAGATATGATCAATCATCACAAATTAAAACTCTAACTGCATTGTAGTAAAAACCATTATAACCACTATATATAGACAGCTGGATTTTAGGTTGACCACAATCTTGCAGTTATAAAAGTGGTTAGTAGCATTTTGTTTGGATAAGATACTAGCTATAAGATCCCAGCATACTTACAGATTCATGTGTAAAAAGTTTAGTAAAAGAAAGTTACATCCATATAGAATCAGAAAAGCAATTGCTATTTACATACTAAAAGAAAGTGAGAGGGAATCAAGAATCAAAAGAAGTGGTGGTCTGGATCATTATGTTATTTAGATACAGAAACAGGAAGCAATTGCTATTTAACTGCTTTTACAATGCAAAGAATGAGTGGTGGTCTTACACGCGCTCGTAAGTTTCAGTTCGGCGAGTCAGAATAGCGATGGGAGTAAGAAGGAGGTGGTAGGTGCCCCTGCTGCGTCCCTTCGGATCAAAGTACCTCCACATCCGCCGAAGACTGGGGCTCACTATATCCTTGGTGGCCTTAGTTGGCACTGCCCACACAGTCCACATTAAATAAGAGTTGGGCGGGCATTGGCATACTTTTTTTATTTTTTGAGATAACCCTTATCAGGGTTATTTACGCTATGATATAATATTGTTTTCATGTGTATATAGTATTACTAAATAATAACTATATAATTAAGAACTATAAATAATACAAACTATACTATTATATATATAATATAATAAATCAATGTTCTTTATATGTATACGGAATTAGATATAAATATGTATGTGGAGTTTATGTGGTACTATAGGGGCAACTTTTATTTGGGAAGATTGTGAGTCTCAATCTTCAGTGTTGCAGTTATTGGTTTAGAGCAGTATCGAATTCAAAAAAAAAGTGTTATACAGTATTTTTTAAAAAAATTTTTTGTCAGAGAGCTTAGATGATTCTAACATTGCTTAATATGTTTGGTTTACCTTTTGTAATTGTTTATGTGCTTCCATTTCGCTTTTAGAGAATGAATAATTTTCAATAACTTTTACGAAAAAAATTTTAATGTTAATATCATTTAACTTATTACTGTATAATAAGTTTTATCCGTGCATCACACGGGTACATACTAGTTTTCCAAAAACACAGTTGTACTGAATACTCTATCTATATTTAATGGTTTTATTTGCACTCTTCAATCGCTTTTCTGGATCACAGGGTGTTTGGTTGGAAGCTAAGGAAGGATTATATGAGAAAAAATTATAATTCGATAGAAAAGAATAATGTAGGAATAAAGTAAAATTCAAATTACATTGTTTGGTAAGAAGGAATAGAATTATTGGGAATGAGAATGAGATAAGTGGTATAAAGACTAAAAAAGCTTTTTGCACTATTGGTCCACGACTATAGGTGTCATTAACAACTTTGATTCACGACTTTTAAAACTTGTAGAATTGGCCACGACTTGATTTCTTAGCAAATTTTGGTCCTTCTGGTGCATTTTCCATTCAATTTTTGCCGAAAAATTTACTCTCCATTTTAACATGAGTAATATTGTCTTTTCCATCTCACAAACTAATGACATAAATAAATAAATAAATAAATAAACACATACAGTGATAAGATGATTGAAAGTTACTAGTGATTGAAATTAAATGTCACCCAATTCCAATTCCACTTTCAGTTTCACCTCTTTGCTAAACGTCAAAAAATTTTAGCTGTTTATTTATTTATTTGTCATTAGTTTATGAAATGGAAAACACAATATTACCCATATTAAACTAAAGACTAAAATTTTCCGACAAAAATTGTTCGAAAAATGCATCGAAAGGACAAAAGTTGCTAAGAAAGTCATAATCGTAGACAATTCTACAAGTTTTAAAAGTCGTGGATCAAAATTGTTAGTAACACATAAGTCGTGGGACCAAAAGTGCAAAAAAACTCAGACTAAAATGTTTGTGCAATAATAATGCTAATAATAATCAAGGTAAACAAGTCATTTCTTTCCTTCTTTTTTTTTTTTTTTTTATTTCTTTTCCCCTTTGAATTGCAATTCAACGGGGGTATGGATTGCAATTCAAAAACAAGGAATTACAATTCGGTGCAAGATAAGCACTACTTTCTTCTTGAAAAGTTCCCAGTACAAAGTGAGGACCAGTACAGGGGATCTATGCTCTTCCCAGAATCGGCATAGGAGGACAATTAACAAGGCTGCTAGGTAAGCTAGTGATGATGAAACCAACTTGGTTGCTTATGCTCTTTCAGTCACATAGGAAGTTGATGGCAATCCATCCCTCTATTATGAGGCTCTACCTATTGCTAAGTTCAAGCATTGTTTGAGTTTAAGTCGGCTAGTTCAGTTGTTAATTCGCATAGTGAATTTGATCCAAGGTGAAAATTGTTAGAATGTGGCTCAAATTACATGAAGACCACATCATCATGATCGCTTTCCCCCGCATGCTCCCGGCATGCTCCCCACATAAGCATTGCATTGCCACATTCTCGTACTTTTAGCTAATCCTCCTTTACAGTTGCCGCTTTTCTCTCTCTTTTTTTATTTGATAAAATAGCTTGCATTTCGTTGTATTCAATTGTACATCAATTTCAATTCATCTTCACCTCAATTTCAGATTCTAGTTTCTATATTAATTTCAATTCTTCTTACGTGTCTTAATATATATACTACTACATAATTCATTTGTATACCCCCATGCTATAATTTTTCTTAGTTAGGATTATTTAGCCACACCTATAATGATCTTAAATTTTCGATTTATATAAACTTTTCGCATTATTCCACTAATACCTTACGTGGACATATATTCCTAATAATCATCAAGGAGCAATATGTCAAGGAGCCAATCTGTTTGACAGCCCAAGATAGAGGGGATGCAGAATCGTTCAGTGTAGAGCACCGGATGAGCAATATCAATTGCCACCCACCATTAAGCCAGCTAGTTCACTGCAATAATAAGGGTAGTGCCACCAGCCAAAACCATCCTTACTTCTGTGAAAACAGTAAGATTGAAGTATGGATACAATTATTCAAAAGATGATCTCCAAAACTAATCTTAAACTCGCTTATTTTATTGATTTTTGATTTTTTTTTTTGTTTTTTGTTTTTGTTTGTTTCTTTTTTCGTTTGTTGATTTCAGCGAGATAATGACCAACTAAATACAAGCACAACTACTAGTGCTTGGTTCTGCAGTGGAGTAGTTTTAACCGAGCTACATTGGTTAAGGATGTGCGAAACTTACAGAATGGTGTCGGGGAGCAGTTAAGCGTCCTGCGCAGACCGATCATCCCAGCAAGGAATTATGGGAAGCCAGACCGTGGCAGGTATGGGTTTGGACATCCATCACACACCTGTAACCCAGGATGAGCACTGGCAACTTCTTTAGTGTGCCTCTTGGTTCGTCGTCCCCCAATACTAGCCAATATAGAGATGTCAGTCCAGCTGCAATCTAAAACGTACAAGAAAAGAAAAACAGTGTGTAAGAAACTCATGATGTAGAAGCTCAAAAAACTATACAGCGTAAAAAAGAAAAATGCCCCCCCCCCAAAAATAAAGATGCCGAAAGCAAGGGGAAGGATTTTGATTGTGCATGATGCAGAGGCTGCTAAGTGAACTGCTTTGATAGGAATTTCTATATAACAATGCAAAATATAGTACAGAATTGGATAAAAAAAAAAAAAAAACATACGGTGGCACATTAACCACTCGTCACAGTGCTCAGACTCACTGGAACACCATCAGGATAGCACTATGGTAATGTGTCACAGATGTACACATAAAAGAATGAGATTCATTGAAATGAAACTGCAAATGAATAGTTTGTATAACTAGGAAAGAAGAGTACTTGAAAGTGTCTCAAGGGTTTTTCTACTTGGTTCTCGGATTATTGAGGGGAATTGAGTTCTCAAAACCACTGCGATCTGCCAAAAGGCTACTTTATACAAATGCAACAAAGCGAAAGGCCAAAAGGCTAAGCATATCACAAGACCTCATCTAGAAGATTTTAGCTCATCCAATAAACCAACTAGACAGAATCATAGGCCGGAAAGGAAGCAGCGTCGAATTAGAGCCTATCAAGGAAAACGTCTGTATGAGGTGTGGCCGCCGTAGCTTCCCATATCCAGAGAGCCGGCCTGAAAACATCTGTACATTTGGTAAACCTCTGGATCCTTTTTTTTTTTTTTTTTTTTTGGATAAAGAATAGATTCTAGAAATGTGAAAATCATACCGATTTGCAAGGGAGAAAATACTCAGAATAAGCTATTTGGTAGCCATTTAACACAACTAAGCAATAAACAAGCTAAATCAGATACATTGCTATGAATTGTTAAACCAGAAGAATAGTAACGGCTGCAAAAAGAGAAAAAAAAAAAAAAGGAATAACAAAAGAGCATAATTCCGAAAAGAGGCAGACTATTGAGGTTCATTATATGTACTGTACGCACTGCACTCCATCTAAGAATATGAGGGGGGCACACAGCTGAGTCTATCAAATGCAGTCTTGCTAGCAGTTTAAAAAAAGTAGCAGGACACAAATGCATTATCACATGTAAAGGTAAGATTTTCCATTAACATATACCTGTTCTCACCTCCTCAGTTCAGCCTCTTTAGCTTGCAACTCCTCTTTCTACACCTGTACAGGGTATAGCGGAGTACATAAATTAAAATATGAAGATTTTAAAGTTAAAAAGACAAAAAAAGTTTGTATAAGTTGCATAGATGGTTTATAACCTTTTTTTTTTCTCACTCTTATACTCTTACAAATACTTTCTCATTTTCACAATCTCATTTCAATTTTACTCTCATATGCAATTTTTTCATGTTTTTTTTTTAAATGTTAACAAAATAGATTAATATTTTCCTACCACCTGGGTACTACACCCATAAAAGAGGTTTCGCTACACCTGTACAGGGTGTACCGATCATGCGCGTGAGGGCGAAGATGTCCTCCACCAGCTAACCCCACCCGTGATACAGCCCGGGTGGGTAATCACCCCGCGGAAGCAACACGACCCGACCCGGTCCACCCGGTCCCCCCGGTCAAAGGGAGATCTAACGGCCCCCCTCTTTAGGGGGAGCGGTTGGGGGGGGGGGGTTATTGCATATAAAAACCCCCCACCTCACCTTGTTAAGACAACTACTTCATATCCTACACACTTTGTCTTACCAAATCTTTGTAATTGCCAATTCCTATAGCATTTAATATATATTACGGTCTCACGGCCTTTTACGACATCGTTCTATATTATTAATTTATTATTCGTATTACGTCTTTATTCGGATTTATTAATTCGGGTCCACCCCGGGTTAATTTAAATCCATCATTGGTGCTCTCGTTGAAAGCTGTTGTACCAACTCAAGCGTTTCCTATATCCAGTGGTCTACCGCGACCAACTACTATGGCAAGTTCGAGATCCAACTCTCGCCACCACCAACGGTTCCCGCGGCACCTAGCTCGTCGCAATCGGGAATGGCACCAACGGGGTCCCTAGCCTTCAACCGACCACCTCTGCCAGGTCGGGGAGAGACATGAGGAATCGCCTCACCAACCACCGCAGCAGTGGCGCGCCACCTCCCACTGCGCCCCATTCCGGACATGGCCTCGTCCCGGGAAGAGGTGGAGGTCTTTGAACAAGCCTCCATGGCGCTAGCCCGGGTTGCGCGGAGCCTCCGAGCAAGTGTGTCTGCCGACCCAAGCGTCAACCAAGGGCTGCTGACACCTCCTCCACCTCATCCCACCCTGGGCGCAGCGGTCCAAGCACCCGGCCCACCCAAGGCCACCCCCATCACCAAGGAGAGGTCAATTCGCCCCTCCAGACGAACACACGGGGAGGAGGGGACTCGCGACGTGACCGACGTCATGAGGATGATGGAAGGAGGTCAAACCAAACCAGGCCTGCCATGGAGAGGCTTGGGCAGCCGGGTGCCAGCCCGAGAGTGGTTGGGCCCCAAAAGCCTGCCGCCAACGGCCCTCCACAGCAGAATCATGCTCCCACAGGCAAGCATGACGACAATCAAGTTATCCGTAGGTCGCCGAGCCATGGACTCCGAGCCCGTCCGCGAGAGGCGGGCTCCGCGAAGGTCACCAGGTCGGGAGACCCAAGCCCCACCCCACGGCGTGAGCAAGCCTCCCGGGTCGAACGATCAGGTGAAACGAATGGTAGAGCTCCGAGCTCCCATCGGGAAAGAGGTCGAGCAGCTGCAGAGGAGGATGGACGAGCTCCATAAGAAGATCGATGAGAGGGACGGGTCTCCGGAGCCCTTGCCTCGAGATTTTTGCTTTCCCCACGCATTAAAGCGATACCTCGGGGACGCACGGACCGCGCGGACGCACCCTCACCAGGTAATAAAGGGCGCCATGATGATCACCGGGGCTTAACTTTCATAGCTTATGAAAATAAAGGCAATTCTATTATTCAAATCCCAAAAACAGAGCATAAACTAAACATAAGTTTGGGGTGCTATGCCACATCCGACCCGGAGACCTCAGATGCACAAGCTAAACTATCCAAACGTATTGAAATCCTCAATCAATATCTAGTACAATTTCAAGGCACGCAGGCCGATAATAGAACTACTCTAGCTAGGTCCACGGGTCCAACTAGCGCGCTCCGGAGCTACTCATCTGTGCCTGAAAGCCAAATATATCTGTTCAAAACGAATAATGATGGTAACCCACTCCAACGTGTTAAGTACAATATAGGTAGATATAACAAGGAAAATCAAAGATGGTCATTATAGCGAATTGATCGCAACCGCAATTGGGGAACCATGCACAATTAACACAGAAGCCAAACAACATGCAACCCACATTAACACATAGGGATGGGGAATCATCGGGGAACACTTATCCTAATGTAATCCATACGTAACACACCTTATTAAACCGCTCGTGACATTCCTAAGGGATGCATGCACCTTCTTCCTAGGAAAACATGATACCAATTCAACTAGCATGCAATACCCAATGACTTTTTTTTATCCTAAAAAGGGGTACCCCCGATACGTCAAACTAGACTCGCACACGACAAACGGGGTACAATAGTACACCAACGGACACGGGGAAACATTAAACGGGGAAAAACATCATGACTCATACCGAAATTCCAGCGATGGGGCCCGGTGGCCCTCGCCGGCGGCGGACCATAAGCCAGAGGGTGCCCGGCGGGCAATCGCCTGCCCGCTGGGAAGGGGACACGGGCAGCTGGTAGGTGGCGGGTACCCCTGCCCCAACCTACCCCCCACTGATTCCTATGTAATATTTTGGTCCCGGGGATCGTTCGTGGAACCCAAAACCATGACCAGACACATTCAAACACAAACGACGACACCACGTATTCAAGTAACAGATTTTAAACCAAGAATCACATCAAATACATCCTAACCGACTCCTAAACATTCCAAGACTCAACACCCGAACATGCAAAATCCACCCAACTATACCAAAATCACATAACACGTAATCCATGTTTTATTACCCTAGGGCTCTAAGTCATAATTGAAACACAAGATCGTTCATATAATTTTTCATAAAATCAAGAACGCCAAGATTATCACATAAGAATCAAGATCAACACCATAAACCTCCAAGATCATCTTATAAACACAAAGAAATCCATGCAAAGCTTTAATCAAGACTCGAGCACAGAATCAGATATCAAGGAAGCCAATGGAGAAGAATATAGCAAGGAAAATAGGATTTGTTAGACATGGGTTCCTCTTAGCCTTAATTAAAATCCTTGGCTACCTAAGGTTCTTTGCTCTAAGATCTCCTCCCCTCCGTGATTTCTCCTACGTTTGGTGACAAGGGAATTCATGGGGTTCTTGTGTGGTGGAATCTAATGTTGTGGGGTTTCTAGGTGCCTCATAGGTCCTTATATAATTTAAGAGTCCTAACTAGGGTCTGAATGGTAAGGATTCACTTATTCTATTCTATAGGACTAAGGGTTTGGTTTAAGGATAAGGGTCAATGATCCATGTTGGACCCTTCTGTAATTAATTAGGGAATTTAAACATCTTTTAATGGTAAGGCAATTAAATAGATTAGTCTGGGTTAGATGCTGTAACACTGTTAACACTACGACGCCAAGTCCCCTGTGTCAGGGGCCTCTTCGCCACCCTACAGATTGGGCCCAGGTGCACGACTGGTTCAAATCCCTCCACCCGGAGGGGGTCCATCTCCCCCCACCTTTGTGGACCTCACCCCGGCCCCAATTCTTGTCCCGCCTTCGCCACCAGCATGCAGCGGAAAAAAACAGATCCGCTGAACTTGTGCGATCTGAAGGCAAGCGGGAGCCTTTGGAGTCATTAGCCGCAGTACGCTCCAGCAAAGTGGAAGAATGAGGCCATGGGGGTGCGCCAACTTTGATGGGAACTCGGCCATGGGCGATCTTCCGAAAACAACTTGAGGTCAGCGCTTTCCACAGGACCTCATCAGGCTACACGCTAGGAGGGCTATACCGACCTGATGGATAGGGCAGCCAGGTACGCTGATGTCGAGGCTGCCGAGAAAAAGAAGAAGGAGCAGGAGGAAGAGAGGGGTCGAAAAGACAAGGCACCCCAGGAGGAGCGCAAGGCGCCGCGGCCACATCGACGTGAGTATGCTAAGGGGCTCAGGCAGAACCCCACACGTTATCTCACCCCGCTGACACAATCTGTGGGTACCATCCTGGCGCACGCGGAGGACCAGGGGATTGTGGTATTCCCGAATGAGGAGTGCATGAAGATATCGTCGAGGGGGAACCCCAACAAGTATTGCAGGTTCCACCGGCAGAAGGGACACGATACAGACGAATGCATCCTCCTAAAGAGACAAATCGAGGAGCTCATCCAAATGGGTTACCTCGGCCAATTCATTAAGAAGCCCGGCCAGGCGCAAGGCCAGAAGCAAGGCAATGTATGGAGGAAAGGGGGTGACCAGGCACCATCCACCTCGGCACCTCGTAAGAGGGACCACAATCACAGCTCCGAGGAGGAGGAGAAGACGACGGAGGACTCCAACCCCCGAAGAAACGTGCTATCTACATCATCTTCGGGGGGGCCCGAGGGAAGGGACTCGCCAGCCAAGGGGAAGAGGTGGGCGAGAAGCTTGTACGTGGAGGAGGTCACATGAACGCCCCACGACAAGAAACCGAAGAGGGAGCCCATCACGTTCACCAACACCGAACTGCCAGACGGTCCCCTCCCCCACCGAGACGCCCTGGTGGTCAAGTTGGACATCAACAACGTGGTGGTGCACCGGGTGCTCGTAGACACGGGTAGCTCGGTGAACAGTCATGTGACATTTTCACCTAGTTGGGACTCTCAAGAGGGCAGCTGGACCAAGTACGGACCCCCATGTCCGGGTTCACGGGGGACTCAATTGAGACGGAAGGGTCGGTCAATTTAGAGGTGGAGATAGGCACCCCACCTCACACCAGGAGTTGGGAGGTCGTTCATAGTCGTAAAAATCAGCTGCGCCCACAACATCATACTCGCCCGACCCGCCCTAGAAGACCTCAGGTGCGTGATTTCCATGGAGCACCTATGCCTCAAGTTTCCGACACCGACCGGGATCGGGGTCGCCCGGAGGGACCAAAAGGTGAGCCGCAGTTGCTACTTGAAGGCGTGCCGCCAAATTGGTCAGAAGGACCTCCAGGTCCACACCATCGCCGAGAAGGCATTTCGGGAGGAAGCAGGTCGGCTTTGCGGCTGAGCCCTGGTCGAAACAAAGGAGGTCATCCCTCGACCTCGCATGCCCACTGGGTTTGTGAAGGTGGGGGCCAGCCTCCTGGCCAAGGCTCCGAGCACGGGATAATAAACAACATCAGTGAGCTAAAATGGAGGTCCTTGATGGGCTCCGAGGATATTTCGGGCTCAACCTGAGACGTGAATCACGCACAAGTTGGCTCGACCCCGCGGTCAAGCAGTCTAGCTGCGCAAAAGGTACTCTCCGCCGGAGGAAGGATGGATTCATGAAAGAGTCGACACCCTACTAGAGATTCAGTCATCTCAGGGGGAGGTCCTATACCTCCACGTTGGATGCAAACGTGTCCATCGCCCAAAGCCACCCACCTCGCTGGAGGATGTCGTGACTACCCGACCTCAGACAGGCCTGCCTATGACCCCTTCCCCCTCCCCAACATCGACCAACAGTGGACGAACCTCATGTTTGTGCCCTCATTGAGCTTCCCTAGATGCGTTCATGGGGTACCACCAGATTCATGGAGGAGGCCCGACGAGAGAAGGACACCTTCACCACACTAGAGGGGTCTATTGCACAAGGTCAAGGCTTTCGGGCTGAAAAAATTCAGGCCACCTACACCCGAATGGTGGCCAAGGGTTTCAAAATAGGCCGGCTGCAACTCTTGCAGGCCTAGCGTCGACGACATGATTGTTAAGAGCACCGAGTCGCGACCTCCCAACGGACCACCTACCTGAGGTCCATGGGAATTTGAAGCAAGTGAATGTAAAGAAATGAATTTACCGGAATGTGGTGCTGCTAACTATGGGGCAGGTGATCAGTTACGGTGTCCTACAAGGTGCCCGAGACCGAAAAAAAGGGCTGAAATTTATCCAAGCTCGCCAAGGGCCCAAGCATATTAAGAAAATAGCCCCGAATGGAAGATTTCAAGAGGCGAGCCTGGCCGCCTACCCGGTCCTACCTGTGCAGGACCTGACCTCCCTGCTGGTTGGACCAACCTCAAAGGATACAAGAAGACATGCACTTACCCTCCCGACAAGGTCGACGCAAGATGGTAAACGACGAGCCCCCCCTACGTACGAATCATTGAGACACACTTACAAGAGATCTCTACAAGGATGGCGCCATTGCTGCGCCTGCCTGTACCCAGTGACGATGCCAAGGTCAGTCATGAAGGAGATCCACGAAGACCCTGCTCGCGAACCCCCCAGGGGTGCCTTCACCAGCCGGAGAGGCCGTATTGACAGGGTATTTTTTGGCCCAAAAATGGCAAAGGAATGCGGCCCGACAGGCCAAGGAGCGCAGACCTGCCAGCACTTCCAGGTCACACCCCCCACAACCGAGCCCGCCACGAGCTAACACGCCATGCAGCCGATCATCCTCCCTTCTTCCAGCTGGGGAGCTCTACCCATGGTGCGGGAAAAGGAAACCCCATAGTGCAGGTGGACCCTACTTTACGAAGTGGGTGGAGGCGGAGCCCGCTGGCAACCACAACAAGAGCCCGTTGCAACCTTCATGAGCAAAAAACAGTTGTCCCGTTTGGGTCCCCGATGCAGCTCGGTCATCACCTGATAAACGGCGCCAATTCGAAGGGGCCAAGAGTTCGAGGGGGTTTGTGCAGAGTGCACATTACCACAGATCGGGTGGCCGTGGCGACCCCAAGCGCAAATGTGGCAGCGGTGAGAACCAACCGCAAACCCATAGTGGATGCCTGAAAAAAACTGGAATCCGCGGGGTTGCATGGTGGAGAGCCAACGCATTTTGGGCCTATCGCACCCCCCCTCCCCCGTGAATTTTGTTTTTGCGAAAAGACTTTCCACGACACTTATTTTCAAAAAAGATGTAAAAAGTTAAACTTATTTATTTTATCAAGTTCGTGACCCATTTCTAGTAAGGGTCAGGGTTTTTTTTTTTTTTTTAAGAATCATGTCCCTTTTAATTTGTTATAAAAGGGTCGTGGTTTCTTATTAATTAATTATTTACAATTTTGTCACCGCACATTTTTTAAACAAAAATCACCTTTAAAAAAAGGTGGCAAAAACTCTAATTTATAAGGAGTATTCTCTCTTTTATACAAGTGATAAAAATTTTTTTATATGTTCATAAACCATAAACCTTAATGTATAAAACATTAAATTGCAAGTACATCATATCTACTTCTATTTACTCTATAGTGAGTATATAATGTTAATTCTATATTTTTTAAAAATAAAGCTTAATATACATAAGCATTCACTACAGACGCGTCATGTTTAGTAGTATTCAATATGTCGTACTAATTCATACTATTTGTTCCATATAATCATAAATCTAAATCTTCATGTAATAAACACTAAACTATTGATAGTATTGATAACATCAAATCTTTCTCCATTTACTCTGTATTATCTTCTATATGTTAGTAAAAACAAATTTTAATTTCATATACATTATATTAAAGTGATGATTTTTGTAACTATAGATTTAATTAAAAATAAAAATAAAAATCAATCGAACAACATTAAAAATCTCAATTAGAAATTTTTAATGATTATTTTTATATACTAGTATTTGCGCCCGTGCGATGCACGGAATGGATTGTTATAATATATTAAAAATATTTGGATTGATATTATAGTTATTTAATTAGAACGTCAAATATTATTAAGTGCAGTTGAAGAATATGGTTGGATTATTATGTGTTTTGATGTATCATGTTTTTGAATTCGAGCCAAATAATTGCTCAAATTATAGCTAATGTGTAGATGTATGCATGTGGTGCGTAAATTTGGAGATTTATTTATCATTGTTTAGTATTTTTTTTTTTTTTTAAAGGCAAATGTATTCGTCTGCTAGGCAACTCAGTTATATGAATGAATTGTTATTTTAATTCATTTGTAAAATATATATATATATAAATATATATATATTATATATATATATATAAATATATATAATATAATAATATATAATAATATATATAGGATATATTTGTCGAATATAGCAAGTTTTGTCATTTAAAACATAATACAAGCGATTGTATCACCATTTTTAAACCTCTTTGTAGACGACATTGGTAGTAGGAACGCAATCATGTCCATCATCGTATACGAGGCTAACACCTTCAGCCCATCCAGGATAGGTGACTCGAGTGATAATAAAGATGGTAGAGTATTAGTTCCAATTAGCGATCCTTTTATATTTTAAGTCAATTAGTAATAGTCAATTCATTTGAGGCAAATTATTCTTTTATATTTTAGTCAATTAGAATGTGAATTTTTAGCTAATTTTCGTTCATTTTTAATTGATGATGTAATAATATATATTGAAATATTTTCGTTCCATTTAATTATCTTTAAATTGTTAAAATAGCATTTACTATTATCGATGTAGAATTATATGTGAAATAATTTCCGTCAATTTTTAGTTTTCATCCATTTTAATAAAATGCAATGATCTACCAATTTATTTTTTTCCAAGCATTAATCAATTATGGATCATTTTTTAGTTTGCAGTCCAACTATTAGTATTCATTTCTTTTATATTTTCAGCAATTGTACATGTCATATTCATTTTCAAACCTTTTATATTTTTTTATTTTCAGTTAATTAGCTAATTAGGATATGAGATGCAGTGATATTTTTACTCAATTTTTGTTCCATTTTTAATTGATGATGTACAATATTATTATTGAAAAATTTCTGTTTCATTTTTAATTTTCGTTGCATTTTTAATTTATCTTTACTATTGATGATGTAGAATATTATTATTTAAATATTTTCTTTTTATTTTTAATTTACTTTTACTTGATGATGTGGAATATTATTATTAAAAAAAATTATTCCATTTTTAATTTCCATTTCGTTGTTTAAAATTGTGAAAGATTTATGACATAATGTGATTTGATGTATTATATTGTATAATATTATTGTGAAAAATTAAAATGCAATGATCTGATCATTTCCTTTTCCATTCTAGTTAATTATGGATCATTTTTATTTTCAATCAATTATTAATATTCGTTTACTTTTCAATTAACCATGCTTCCATTCCTTTTTTTTTTTTCATTTTCATTTTCAATGAATTATTAATATTCATTTCTTTTTTTTCAATTTACCTAATTTCCATTATATTTTTAATTGATGATGTAGAATATTATTGTGAAATATTTATTTCCTTTTTTCATTCTTTTTTTATTTATTTTATGTTTACTATTTACTATTGTTTGGGCAGGAAATCAAGTAAATAAGATTTTGTTTTTATATTATATAGTATAGATTTTGACCGTTAGGTTGTAACATATATATGAATTGGTTATATTATAAATTGTTTAAATTGGTTATATGATGGTATTATGTTAGTACGTGAGAGCATGTGAATATTGAAATAATATTATCAAGATTTTAGTTAATTTCTATTTTACATTTGCTTACAAATAAGTTATATTAAATTAGTTGGTGATCTAAAAATTATACACGGTAATACCATACATAATATACCAATATGCTAATATGTTATTACTAATTAATTAATATTTTTTCTACATGGTATTACAAATACTTAAAAAAATATGGAGAATTTGCAAACAATAATGTTACCAAAATATTATTATCTATAGAATATAACTAATATGTCTTTATATATGGTCATTATGTTATTACGTTAATATGTAAATATGGAAACAATATTACCAAGATTTAGTTAATATTCATTTTACATTTGCTTACAAAATAAGGCTTTAGTAAATTAGTTGGTAAAAATACATCTACGCATGAAAGATGAATTCAATCTAAAAGTGACAATTTATAGTTTTGTATGTGCACATGCACGCATAAGGATGATGAGTTTTGTTCATATGAAGATAAGATAGTACTTATGTAGGTTTGATTATTATAATATATTTTGGAAGTAAATTTGAGGTCTAAGATCATATAGGGCACTCTTTGATCATAAATGAATAAATAATTAGTTATATACACATTTAGCAGTACCAATGTTATTACTATATATAGTTTATATATATCTGCAGTATTAAACCTTTAATGTGAGATAAGAAAGAATAACCAGTTAAATGATGCTTTTATTTGGATGCACTGAGACTCATTACAATAGAGTTATTTTTTTTTTGGATCCATCACCCTTCATGTGGAGCAAAAGCAATTGAGACATGAACGGAGAAACGCTCTCCAGCCAACGTTCGGAAGAAGATCGAGATCTGCTAGAGCGGAGTACGAAGAAGGCAAAGACGGTGTCCGGCGTGGATGTGGACGCTACGATGGAGTTTACTACAGATTCTCGACTGAAGTGTCTTTCGTTCCGGAGACCCCTCGGGAAGGAGATGGCGATTGGAACGCAACGTCGGCCATGCAGGCGGTACGTGGAGGTAATGCGTCGAAAGATCTAACGGTTAACCATGTGTCTCAGGTACCGGATGCAGCGCGACGTACGTATGCCCAGACTGTAGCGGAGCAAACGGAGATTCCTATGGGGCATGCAGATGCGATCGAGGAGGAGGATGATGAAGACCTGTCTGATGAAGAGGCCCGATGACCCATTATGCCCACCATAACGTTTAACTAAGCGGGAGATCGAACAGATAAGAGCGCCATGGCGGAAGGCTATCATTGTCAAAGTGATGGGGAGATCCATAGGCTACGCGTACCTGTTACGGCGCCTCACCTCAATGTGGAAACCGAAGGGGAAGATGGAGCTGATCGCCATTGACAATGGATACTTCATCGTTCGGTTCGGAGCGGTGGAGGACTTGAACACGCTATGTTTGAAGGTCCATGGATGGTCATGGACCATTACCTGATTGTGAAACCATGGGTTCCTGACTTCGATCCATACTCCGATGTCACAGAAAAAATTTTGGTCTGGGTAAGAATCCCATGTTTACCTGCAGAGTATTACAATTTGATTTTTCTCAGGAAGCTCGGGAACAAGGTGGGCAGAACGATCCGGGTTGATCGAGCTACAAGTCAGGTGTCCAGGGGAATGTTCGCACGCATTTGTGTGGAGGTGGATATTCGGAAGCCGCTTATCTCAAAGTTTACGTATAAGAATCGAGTCCGGTCGGTAGCTTATGAAGGAATCCATCTCGTGTGTTTTACGTGCGGGATTTATGGGCATTCACCAGAGGCGTGCCCCAAATCTATCAGGCCGGCGACACAACGAGAAGGCGCAGGAAATACGGACGAAGGACATGCTGTACAGGGGGTTACGCATGAGGGAACGCATGGAGTCATCGTAGGCGCGGAACCTTTTGGAAAGTGGATGATTGCTCCGGGACGCAAGGGAAGAGCTGGGGGCAGGCAACAGGAAAGAGCTAGCGGCGGGGCTGATAGGACGAAACAACCAGATCGGGCGGGCCAGCGACGAATGTATCCTGCGACAAGATTCTCGGCTTTGGCCGACTTGGAGGAGGTAGGGGTGGATAAAGATAACAAGAATCACAATGGGGATGCCATAGTAGACCACACAGTGGATGTATCAGAAGCTGACAGGCCAGTGCAAAACGTTGCTCGTGATGAGGCGCATGTACGAAAAGTGACTAGACGCCCGAATGTGCAAGCAGTTGAGAAGCAAATCCAGAATGAATCTTTTGTACCTACCGGTGTTCAAACGAGGAGAGATACTGCAGGTACCAGTGAGCATAGAGCAGATAAGGGGGTCTCGAGGCGAGCAGCGGAGGAGGATGAACACATAGTTGTTAGAGGCGAGCAAGGCGGCCTGGTCATTCATTCGTCACGGGTGATGGTGGGAGACGAAGCTGGCGACTTGCCCCCGCCGGTATGGCAACCATCGGAGGAACACCACGCGGACCCACCCGACCGTTTTGACATCGAAGGCGACGCGGTCATGGAGGTCGAAGGTGAACCGGTGGAACAGGAGGATTATGTGGCCTCTTTGGGCCGTTGAGTATTGTGATCTATCCCTGTCTTTCTGACCTTGTGTTTTCCTCCGTTTTGGAGATTCTGTTTGTTTTTCCTTTCTGCTATCTTTTTTATGGATCTTTTATTTTGGAATTGTCAAGGGGCGAGTGGGCGGTCTGTCAACCGTGCCCTAAAAAATATGTTACAGGTCTATAAGCCACACGTTCTGGGTCTTTTTGAGCCCAAGGTTTCCGGGATCAGGCCAACAAGATTTGCGCGAAACTCGGTTTTTCTGACTGGGTCCGCGTGGAAGCTGTAGGCTTTAGTGGGGGGATTTGGGTCCTTTGGAAAGCACCTCTTAATTTACATATTTGTGTTCACTCACCCCCAGTTCATCCTCTTACAGGTAACGCAACAGGGCCAGGCACCTTGGGTCCTAGCAGCAGTCTATGGCAGCCCGGCTCATCATTTAAGACGCAGGCTATGGAATGATCTCTCTCAGTCGCGAAGGGCTTGTATGGGCCTTGGATGGTGCTGGGGACTTCAACTCAGTTACCTCAAGGGATGAAACGCGAAATTACACTTCCTTTCGGCGCAACGCAGCTCGGACTTATAAACTGGATCCAAGACGAGGGCTTATTGATATGGGGTTCGCGGGACCCAACCTGACTTGGGTTAAGATAGTGCCACCGATGATGCTAAGGGTGCCCGTTTGGACAGGGCCATGTGCAATCTAGAGATGGCGTGCCCGATTCCCGGATGCTTCGGTAGAACATCTGCAAGGGTGGCTTCGGACCATGCTCCGAATCCTGGTAAGAATCTCGAGGGTCCCCGCGCTCACATCACCAGGTACCAGTTTTCTTACTTTATCAGGCGGCGTCGGATCACCCCCACGATGATAAATGCCGGCGATCCGCTAACGCCCGACACACTTCTCGAACCCGGAAACCACCCGGGACTCGCACAGACACACTCCTACCGGCTCAATAGCGGATCGGCCTCAGTCTGGACAAACGACGCTGTTTAATCGCTTCATCAAGCGGCAACCGGAAGCTCCTCGCTGGCCTCAGCATCTGAGCGGTATTCGCGGATCCTCGGCCCAGCGGCCTCCTCGGCGCCTTCACGCCGCATACAGACACAGAACAACTGCAGGCTACGCTTTGGAGGACCCCTTTGCCTATCACCCGCCCGCAGAGTTGTTCTGGGTACCGCACACTCCGAGCAGGACTCGGATACACATCGGGGGATACCGGCACTACAGTCTTACCTGCTCAGCTACCCCTCGTTTTCGAACCAAGTCCACGAACATGGATCTTGCCGGCCTCCCAGGATGCTGCCACCGGGGATTGGCCTACCACCGGAGGGGGCAGGAGCTAAACCAATCATGTCCTACCGGCCGCCTTTCTTTCTACCTCAGAGCCCTGGCTTTTCGAACCCCTCGGGGGGCCGATCTGACCCGGCCACCTTAGGCCGCTCTTTTCCGTTAATCCAGCTCACTGGATTGGGACTCTTTTCCACGCAGAACCGTGACCGACCCGGATGACCGTCGAAGGAAGCCCCGTGTTTCTCGGGGCTTGAAACCTTTTAACAGCCGCGCCCGGCCATCGGCCATTCTGCGGGTTCTATCAGCCCATACGTCGGGATGCGTCACTGGAGATACACCGCGTTTTTCATTTAAATTAAAAGCTCATTCAGACGGGACCGGCTTCCGAGGGCATCATGATACCGTTGGTGGTAGCTTATCTGAAGGCTCCAGGTCCTCCCGAAATATCAAGCATTTTACGCACCCTTAAGTCTTTATGCGCACACGTGAGCTATATCTTAACAAAGATAGATCACAAACGCACTTTACAACGTATTTCCCTCTTGTCACTACGGGCTCATCCACCGTCTCGTTTGTCCAAGGACGTCAGACTTTCGGATACTGTCGCGTGGCTGTCACCCCACGAAGTCTCGCACCACCATCCGACGCGGCAACTCAACAGGGAAAAAGCGCGCTACATGGACCATCAAGCTCGGGATCTTGAACACGCGCTACTGACGACTCTCTTCCCCGGTCCTTTCATCAGAGAACCCTGGCTCCATCGCACGGCCTGGCTTTCAACTGACTATGCTCCCGCTCCAACACTTCTCCCACCCCTCAGTCTCCTGCACTTTCTTCTCTCCAGCGCTTACCGCCCCTCATCGTCGTGGCACGGTGACGACATCCGGCATCAACCTTTCGTCCTCCGACCGGCCTCCTCCGCGCGGCGACGCTGATGCTCCCTCCGGCCTCCTTTGTCCTTGTGCATCGGACACCCGATTACCGCCATTCTAACTTGCCGCAACGCAGTGGCCCACAGGCGCAGCCTGAAGCCGGATTAAGCTACGCTTCTACGGCCGACCCCCATCTTATCCGCCCACTCCTTCGTTCTGAGATGACATCGCGTCCTACTCCGACGCGCATACCTGTGACGCAGCTGCCCGCTTGCCCACCCGGTGCTCTACCACGCGCTCTCTGTCGCCGAATCAGCGCAAACCCGATAATTCTCTGAATACATCCAGGTTCTCTACTTCAAAGAACTGTTCCCTCACAGTCGCCGCCAGAGCTTAGTCCTCCTACCCATTCTCGGCGGAATCTGCCCCGCGCAGGCTCAGCGCCCCTCCGGACGCTATTCTGCGGAGTAACCTCTATCACTGGGAACGGGTTACCATGCACACCTACTCGGAGCTCTTCCTTGGAAACTCTCAGCCAGTCTACGAGGGGTCGCGACCGCCACCCGCCTCTCCCCCGCTTACGCCGCACGGGTCACTCTCTTCGAAAATTGTCCTAATCGCTCCCTTTCCATCACTCTCTCTACCCCATCCCGCCACACCGCAGCGCTCCGCAACCAGCGAGTTTGCAAGAAACTTGACAGAGACCGCCCCGGCCGTCTTCTATGGGGCCGCAATAGGCTCACATGGGGGCACCGCATGAGTCTCGTCACTGGCGATCCAAGCTTCCACGCAGGTAAGAGTGTCGGCCCAGCCGCCTGGCGCTGCGGAAAATGCTTGCCAATGAACTTGCTCGATCGCGCCCAAGCTGGTTGCTGCCCGCATCAAGACGGAGCCACAGCTCCTGTGGGCTCACGCCCGGCTCTACCCGACGAATACCTCCTCCGCGGTCTCCAGGCTCTTCGTCTACCACGCTTAGCACGCAAGCATCAACTGCTCTGCGCAGCCGCTCTCGCTCCCTCTCCCCGCGCCCCTCTTAGGCGTCTCCGGCATCCCGCCTTCCCGCACTGGCCCAAGTCCACGCGCTTCTGGATGGAGTCTGGCTAACGCCTACCCTTTGTATTGAGAAACTCAGGGATCTGAGTCTCCCCAGATCTTTCCGCTAACGAGCTGAGTACTTGGGACCATACGAGCGGGATGGGGAGTGGCGACAAGCTGGTGCGACACCTCCCCCTTTATGAATTAGAATGCTTGGCAGGGTATGGTTTAACAGAGGACGACACAACGATGATGGGGTTGGCGTCCGAATCCACGGGGGAGTTTTTCTGTGAAGACATCGTATGACCTGGCAGTCCTTCCGAAGGATACAAACCGGCACAAGGGTGGGCGACAATTTGGGCGTTGAGAGTGCCGGCCAGAATCGCTATGTTTATGTGGCTTGTCAAACACGGGAGATTATGACCAATTTTAACGTAAAAGACGGCATTTTATTTCTGATGATAGTTGTGTTCTTTGTGCAGGTCAAAGCGAAGATTTTAATCACTTGTTTCGCAAATGTGCATTGCAGAGCAGATCTGGGAGAATTCTTTACGAGGGCGAACGAGGGATGCCATGAGAAACCTTGACTGGAATACGTGGTTCTCGCTAAACACTAGGGCGAATCCAATGGGGTTTTTGGAGAAGGGTGGCCTGAGAGGTTTGGCACGAGATTATGGTGGCTGTGGAGGGTGGAAATGAGAGACATTCAGAGACATCTCTACGCTTCTGGAGCAGAAGCTTATCTGGCTGCGGCAATGTGATGGTGAGACGAGGAGGGCGTTTGCGCCGGTTAAAAGACCGCTTGCCAAGATTCAACTGGGAAGTGAACGCGCGCCTGAAGTGGACGAGACCGGAGGACGGATGGTTAAGCTGAACGTCGACGCAGCTGCAGCAGTGACGGGAGAGCAAGCTGCGGGGGAGTCCTACGAGATCATAATGGCGAGTGGCGACGAGGCTTCCTGTACAGAATTGGTAGATGTTCGATCGATGTGGCGGAAGCCTGGGGAATTCTCCAGGGGCTTAGAATGGCACACGAATATGGAGCCACGCATGTTGTTCTTGAATGCGACTCAAAGCTCCTGATGGATAGTCTGAAGCAGGGCGAAGGCGGGCGAGGTATGTCGAATAACATCATCCCGAATAGTGTTGTAGAGAACTCTGTCCTTCTCCGAGGTGCGCTTCGCTTCACCACCACCCGATATACAGCACGAGCACGAAAGCATATTTTCCCTATAATAATGGCAAGTTTCGTCGTCAAGAAAAAAAATATCAATAACACGACTTTCCAACATTCCAATTTCCAATCAATTCAAAATAACAGGATAAGTCTGAGCCAACTTACATTGGAAGTAAGGTTGGGATGGATGTCGGTTCGAATGTTGTTTTTGGCTTCTACTCTGGTATTTGGATATTATCATTATTACCTATTTAATGACAAAACCGAGATATATGATTGGTAACGAGATTATCATGCTAGCCACTGGTCTAAATTAAAGTGTAAACTTTATAGAAGAAAAATACGTGTTAGGTTGGCTGCAATTCACATCTGGAAAAAGTAGATTTATGCTTAATGCTTTATGTCATGGTCTTACGAACACCAAATTTACTTTTTCATAACTTTCATGCTTTATGTCGGCTTTAATGGAGTATTAAAATGGTTTAAAAAGGATAATTTTATGGGCGTTGCTATTTGCACCACTCTTTGACTAAAATATAATATAAATACATTGAAAATTAAAAAAATGTGGTCCAATTTATAGAGTTAATAACCATCTGAGGTCCTCCGTGTATAGTGATTTTGCCACGTTTTAGTCCTAAACTTTCAAATTGACCATCTGTGGTCCTTCAACTTTCAATTTAATTATTCGCGATCCATGTTAACCACCCATGGGTCCTTCACAGTTTCAAAAATTTAACCAGCTATGCGTCTCTTGAAAAGGACCTTTATGCGTTGGTTAAAATTTAATATTTTAAGCGACCATGGGTGGTAACTGCGACCACAAAATGGTTAAATTTGAAAGTCGAAGGACCATAGATGGTCAATTTGAAAGTTTAGGACTAAACGTGAGCAAAACCACTATACTCGGAGGACCTCGTATGATATTAACTCTAATTTATAATAAATACATAGGTGGTACATATAGCCTAATGCGTAATGAGTGATCAAAATATTATTTGCACCACTTAACTAGTCAAACTGCATTTATTAGATTTAAGAAATAATTAATTTAATTCAAAATTTAATTCTTAAAAAGAAAAAAAGAAAAAAAGGTCACCTTCTCAGGTGGGAAGACAAGGGACTGCCTTTTCTCATCGGAGAAGCAATTGGGCTGCCTTCTTCGTGAGAGGCCGCCCAGTGGGTCGCCTTCTCACCGGAGAAGGCGACCCCAGGTAGATGGCTATTGCCTTCTCACCGGAGAAGGCAACCCAAGTATCTACCTGGGTCGCCTTCTCCCGGTGAGAAGGCGATCCACTGGACTGCCTTCTCACCGGAGAGGCAGCCCAGTTGCCTTCTCATCGGGAGAATGTGACTTTTTTTTTTTTAATTAATAATTTGATTATAAAAAAATATATAAAATAAATATTAGTCTTTGACTACATTAAATGATGGTGGTGCAAATAGCAACTTTTAATGAGCACCACCTATAAAGTGATTTGACCTATTAATACTTGGTGCAAATAGTAAAAGAGGTGGTGTGAATATATTTCTCTAATTCTATTTGGGTGTGGTATTTGCAACCACACTTTGACCAAAAGTGGGTATAAAGCATCTTGAAAGTGTAAAAATGTGAAAACTTTTATTAATTAATAGGTAGTGTAAATAGCCAAATGGGGTTGCATTTTGCTATTTACACCCACCGGGTCAAACTTGCAATTAATAATTTGTTAATTTAAAATTTAATTAATTAAAACATTAAAAAAATCACCTTTTCCCGGCGAGAAGGCGACCCACCAGGCTGCCTTCTCACCTGAGAAGGCATCGCAGTTGCCTTCTCTGGTGAGAAGGCAGCCTCTCGCCCTCTCACGGGAGAAGGTGACGAGTTCATCTTTTTTTTTTTTTTTTTTTTTTTTTTTTTTTTTTTGTAATTAATATTTTGATGGTTAAAAAAATAAATTAATAAATATTAATATTTGACCACATTTAATGATGGTGGACTTTTTTATTTGCATCAACCTATAAAAGCTATTATACCTAATTAAATAGGAGGTGTTAAATAGCAAATTGGGTGGTGCAAATAGAAATGTGTGCTATTTGAATCACCATTCAGTCAAAAATAGATGTAAATCATATTTGAATTGTAAAAATAACAAATAATTCAACAATCTTGTAGATGATATAAATAGCCATAGGGGTGTTCATATTGCTATTTGCACCTGATGGGGTGAGAACCCGGCCCAGAAGAGAGGCCCAGGAAGAAAGACCAAAGAAGAAAGAGTGGGCTGACGAAAGGCAGGCTCGAAGAATGCTGGGCCGAGTCAAGGACTCGGCCCAGGCCCAAAGAGAAGGCCCCGGTCTTGAGCTGCGAAGGATAGCCCAATCCAAGTGCCACCCAAAGACACGGTCGGTCTAGCCCAGCACAGGGGAAAGACTCGGTTCAGAGAGCCGTTGAAGCAGTCAAGGAAAGAGCCGTTGAAGCATTAAAGAGCTGGACGCGCCCGCCAGTTATACTAGCTAGAGAGAGCCGTTGGCCGAGTCTGTAACGTCGCCCAACGGCTCTGCCCACTGATTATAGCCTTTAAGTCGGCCATCATGGGCCTTTAAGACAATCAAGGAGGAGCCCTATAAAAAGGCTCCTCCACCCCTTGTAAGAGATAGATTCGAGAACCCGGAGAGGTAATAGCGAATATTATTGAGCAACCTATTTCACTAAAATCAGGCTTTTTGTTGAAAGGGTGGTCTCCCTTCCAGCTTATAGGTTGTGTTGGACCCGTCCTTGGGCCCGAAATACCCAAAAAAACCAATCACTGGCGCCGTCTGTGGGGATCGAAACCAAAGAAGTCGCAGTGCTTTTCTGAGGCAAAAGCTAGTCTGGAGAAATCATCTGGAAGAGTCATCAGGTCGTAAGCAATTGAAAGATTTTACCAATGACGGGAGACCAAGACCAATTGACGCCAACCGTAATGGGCTAGGAGTCGACCTAAGAAATCAGATTGGAATCAGAGAAGCACCGAAAGCCAGGAAGACGATATGGCCACACCGCCGCCGACAACCTCAGATAAATCCACAG
>VALG01010369.1:0-10724 GCA_009835305.1 Ipomoea purpurea
CCACCTGAAACTCTGAAAGGATTTTAAAATCAAGCTCCAAAAGCAAAAAGCAGTTAAAAAGCAACAAAGATTTTTTCGAATACTAAAAGTGGTTCGGAATCAAAGGCTTTTTCGACTTGGATTTAAAATCACTTTTCAGGTGGTTCAGAAATTCATAATTTTCGCAGGTGCCTGTACCCTAAAAAAATGGTAAAAAACTGTGAGACCCATTCAACTGATCTTTTGTCTGTAAGGACAGTCAGGTCCAAGATGAAATGAACTATGACTTTCCTGGCCTACAAACACCCCTCTAAAGATTATTACATTTTTCCTATAAGGAAACACAAACATTTTGTTCGATTCTAATTAGTATTACATTTAGTAAAACACTACTGAAAATTCTAAAATTTATGACCATCTAAAAAGTATCTTAAATCAAGTCGGAAAACTTTTGTTCCGACCACTTTTGATATTCCCGGGAAAAATCCTTATTGCTATTTCCGACCATTTTTGCTTCAACTTGATTTAAGATTCATTTTAGATGGTCGGAAATTCTGAATAATTTCCAGTAGTGAAAGTACGCTATTACAATCGTCTCAAGATAAGGATCCGTAAGACGGTATCACACCAAGTGTGACCCTTAAAAAAAAACACTCTTATTTTAAATAACAGTATAATAACATTTTAAATCATTGTTCAAACGTGATAGACAATTAGTCGTGATGAATCTTAGTATCCACTTGAGAGTGAAGGGATTAGTGCAAATGTAAGGACCCTAGCTAGTTATCCACTCTGATCTCCCTCTCCCTTCTATATGTATAAAATATTCATCCTCATTCCCTTTTCAAATCACACAAATGTCCATGGGATGAAAGTATATGTACGATCTTCCTCGTCTTATTCAATCGTTATGCTGTGGATGAACTATGTCATAAACCCTCTTCCTCGAAACTATATCTATGGATCACTCGTTGTTCATGTAATGCCATTTGCAAAAATGGCTAATAGTGTACAAATATGATCTATGATATGTATTCTCCACATAAGTTCATCAAATACAGCTGTCATCTTTTTCATTTCTGTATTTCATAATTCATTGCATTAAAGTTCTTATTCTGAAACATATCATCGTATGTTTCTGACTCAAATTATTTAGTAATCATCATTATTGTTCCACTAGCATTTCTAACTAAGTTTAAGTCTGTTTCGAATGAAATGTTAAGGTATCTTCAATAGCAGCTTTAATACATTAGTTGTTGTGATCTGATTCTTTATCTTTATATTTAAATGGATTCAATATATAGCAGACAAGCATTTCATCTTACCCCGCAATCACTGTATTCATAATTTTTTAACTTGGTAAATCAACCCGCACTGGCTTCATCTATTAATCGAGCATATGACACTACTCTCTAATATTTTATTTCTTCAATACTATTACTTAGAACTATATGTTATGAATTATGTTCCACAACTCCTATGTTATAAATATATTATTAGTAATATATGTCATAAAATTTTTGAATAATTAAATAATATTAATGCCGAAATAATTTCCATTGTTTAATAGGGTTTGTGGCACTACATGTGCTTCCGATCATTTATGTTACACTGGCTGCGAGATCATTGTCAATTGTGTAAGCACGGTTTCTCGAACTAAATAATTATTTCTCCCGCTTTTACATTATTTGTAATCCACCTCTATATGTTAAATTAGATATCTCAACTAAAATCCAACAGGTTAGAATTTTGTGTAGGTGCTACTATACCCCACAAACAGATAAAATAGATCTAGGGATAATTTTTCGTCTTTCACTTACTTTGTCCTTCTCTTTAAGTTTTACTGTCTTTTACCGCCGGGTTTCCTCTTCGCATTGGACTATAATTGGTAACTACCCAATTTAATTAATGAAACCAGATCGAGTTAGATAGAGTATATATATGACTGTTGAGAAAGATGACCACTCTCTAATTGAGAAATTAGATTGTCTCCACGCGATTTCACATGAAACATGTAGTGAAATTAAGCATATTCTGAACCAACAAAATATAACATATCTGATTGTCAAGATAATAAATATGATGAGATTCATAGCACAAACTTTAAAGATATATTTAGTCACTTCAAAAAATAATAAATTTGATGAATATAATAAGAATAAAAAAATAAGTTACAAGATACATCAAAATAAAAAAATATATAATATTGAAAAAGCTAAATAGTAAATTTATTGTTCTGAGTCATTATAACTTACACCAACATAAAAATAGTTACCATTCTAAAAGTATTGCATGGTGACCTATACACAATAATCTCTAGCCTGTGATACATCCTATCCCTAATTAATAATACCAATTAAACCAATTGCACATTACACACTACAATAACCCAAAAAAAAAAAAAAAAAAAAAAAAAAAAAAAATACTGAAGATGAAAACCAGTAACAATTCTCCTAAAAGGAAGAATTAGAAAATTTAAACCAAAATAGTATTTTATTTAGTTATCGCTTTAGACTTAGTACTTAGATTAATTATTAAAATTGCAAACCATTTTATTGTTGTGAAGTTATATATAATCAATCCTTCATATATTATCATGCAAGACATTAATAATTTTTAGATTCATACTATAATTAACTTATATATTAAACTACATTACGATTAAATAATAAAAATATAACATTTTATTATATATGTACCTATATGTATATTTAAATGTATCCATAGATTAATAAATACTACAATTATTGATAATAGTTGCGAATGCTGTGAATTGAGTCTGTAGAAACTGAAGGCAGCCTTGCGTCCCTTATTAAAAAGGTAAGTGTCAAATAATTGGTGCAATTTACAATTAAAATTTAAGTCTAGGTCGTGCGGTTTGATTAAGAAACAAACATTATGATTAATTAGTATTAAATAGATATTGTAATTATTAAGTAATTATTAATAACAATGTTGGGTGGGCCGGCGCCGGGGGATATATGCAGAGGTTCGCCGAAATGCAGTTTCGGTTGCTCGGAAGGACGGCGTCTTCAAGAAGCCGTGTTTGTTTTCTGGTCAAAAGTGCTGCGCCAAGTGTCTGTGCGTGCCGCCGGGACTTAGGCAACCAAACAAGGTTTGCCCTTGCTACAATAACTGGAAGACAAGATGATGGAGGCCCCAAATTGCCCATTAACTTATCTACCTATTTCCTACCTACAACACGCCAATATAAAATTAATTAAACATACAATATTATTTTAAAAAAATATTATATATTATTACAAGTATTTTGTTTAAGAAAATGTAAGGGATCATTATCACCTTATCCCTCTCCATTATATTATGGGGAAAATAATTATTATTATAGTATTTCCCTTAGTAGGCTAGAGATCGAGAAACTATGATCGACGTTTAATATCGTCAAATAACTGATCTGTAGATTAATTTATAGTGGTTTATTATATGTGCTTGTACTTTTTTTTAAATTTATCTAATATTTAGTAACATATTTCTTCGTAGTATAATAAAAGGTTTATTATATTCATCTTTTTAAAATCATTGTATTCAATATCTAATTTAATGAGATGGAACTAATAATCCTAATTCATCTCGATCATATACTCAAATGTCATTACTCATTCATAAACCAATCTTCATAATACTTATTTGTGTACGAGTATTACTCATTTGTGTAAAAATAATAGATAATAATAATAAAATTATATTAAATATATTATTATTATTATTGTATTTAATTTTAATTGACATCATGTCATGGATATATACAAACATGACACTTATGCATCTAGATTTTGATCATATGATGATTAATTAAGTTGCAGTAGGGTATGGAATATTAAAAGCTTCAAAAAAAAAATTAAATTCTCTCATTAAATAAATATTTTTATAATACCAAAGGAGACGAAATGGAAATATAAAAATAAAAGCTTCATCCATTATAAAACAAACAACAGATTCCCACATCATCATTCATAATAGAGGGTGACAATGACCATCAAGAGGGACATCAAACACATGATGACATAAAGGGCGTTTGATTTAAAGAAAATTGGGCCCTTAGGTTGGGGTTCAGCCTTTTGGAATGATTTAAAGAAATTGTAATTAAATTTAAATATTAAAAAGTTGTAATGGATTTAAGTATAAAGATAAATAAAAAAGTTTTTTGTTTGGTAGTATATAAAATTGAAATTAAAATTAAATAAAAACATATATATACATATATAAACACATTCTTTCTTCCTATTCATCTTTTTTATTCTGTTATTCAAGTTCAAACATAGGAAATGAAAAGAAAATTACCGATTTGGTCCCTCGACTATGAGGATTTCACCAATTTTGGTCCTCGACTATCAAAATTACTCAATTGGTCCTTGACTATGACATTTTTACCTGATTTGGTCCTAAGTGTTATAATCAGCCAAACCTAAAAAGCAATTTTGAGATTTTAAAAAAGTATCTTCCCTTCTATTTCTTAAATTTAAGTCGTTTGTCTTTATATAAATAGTTATTTAATTTGTTTTCGATAGCAGTCGCGCAACTTCAATATGCAACCAAAGTGCAGTGAATCATCTTCATCCCACTATAAGAATCGAATGATGTTCGAAAATGGAGATGCTATAGCTGGAATTTAAATGATGTTGGCACAAGGCATCAAATTTTTGAACATCATTCGATTATTATAGCTTGATGAAGATGATTCACGGGCACTTTGGTTGCATATTGAAGCTGCGACTGCTATCGAAAACAAATAACTTATCTATATAAACAAACGACTTAGATTTAGGGAAGAAGAAGGAAGATACTTTTTTAAAATCTCAAAATTGCCCTTTAGGTTTGACTTGTAAATAACACTTAGGACCAAATCAGGTAAAAATGTCATAGTCGAGGACCAAATTGAGTAATTTTTGATAGTCGAGGACCAAATTGGTGAAATCCTCATAGTCGAGGGACCAAATCGGTAATTTTCTCGAAATGAAAATTATAATGAGTTTTATGATTATTAAAAGATTTGAATCTAACAGTAGCATAAAAAAAGTATGCACGCAAACAATTATAATAATGAGTTTGGCGCCCCCCGAAGGAGGAGATTCGTCAGCCCTTTGAGGAAGAGAAGTTTGGTGCGCTGAAGCATGGTGGTAATGAGAGCAGGAGATAGCCTGGCGGATTCCTCCCACTACCCCTCGACAAAAAAAAAAAAAAATGATAGTAAGGTATAATAAATTACCAACCAAATAACCACCATAATTGTAAACCTCGTTATGTGTTGTCATCAATTAGCACAACAATTCACATAATATAATACTACGAAGAATTGGGCATAGATCGGTAGGAAATACCATTCCGGCACAATATGAGGCAGGGTGGGCATCGGATTAGCAGGTATATAATTGTCGGGATGCCCCAAAACATTAGGAGCATAAAAAATCCAAATGGAAAAAAAGATAAGCAAAAGTACCCAACCTACTAAATCCTTTACATAAAATTAAAGGGTAAAGAAGCAGTTTATCCATCTCTGAATGTACACCCAATGGATTATTGGATTTCATATTGATGCAATGCTGCCAGATGAAGAATACTGACGCCTACTAAAATAAAGGGGAGTAAATGATGAAGACTAAAAACACAATTTAAGTGGGCATTGTCGACGGAGAACCCACCCCCCCAAAGCCAAGTCACTATGGTATCTCCTATACATGTTATGGCGCTAGTAAGCTTGTAATTACTGTAGCTCCCCAAAAGCTCATCTAACCCCAAGATAGTACATATCCTATCAAAGCTGTAACTATCATTAATAGGAAGATTATAACTTCGAGACACCAAACAAATTCCCTAGGACTGCTATAACTCGCATGATATAGACCACGAAAAATATGAAGGTGAACCATAATGAAAAACATACTTGCCCCATTAGCATACATATAACGAGCAACCAGCCCCCTTCAACATCTCTCATAATGTGTTCTACGCTGTTGAAAGCTAGATCCACATGAGGTGTGTAATGCATAACTACTCCACTTTTTCAAAACTCAACAACTACTTGCCACCTTTTTTTTTTAAAGTCGCATTTATTTTTAAAAATTTCAATCTTCATTCTTATTTTTAAAATTGGTGAAATGTACACCTTCCTTAATCAGGCTACTATTTCCTTTAGCAATTTTCATTTTTGGGCTTTTTTAGGTTCCTTTCAGCAGTTTATCAGTGTGCTGTCGGTTTAAGAAAGCCCATGCTGTAATGGATTTGCTTTGGAGGACAATGCATTTTTCATGACAAGGCATAACCTCATTTTTCCCAATGGTATACGATGAATGTTTATCTTGCATTGTGGACTTTTATTAAAAATTATGTATCTTTAATTAACATAGTTTAATTTGTACTTACCGTTAATAATTTATGTGTTTGTAAATAAATTAAATACACATAACATGTTAATTAACTACAAACACATAAAATAAATAACTACTAACACATTAAATCTTAACTGTATGTATAGAATATTATGTGGTTAACAAGAAAATACTTTGTAATCATTTAATGGGTTAGATAACTAACCATTTAGAATGGTAATCAAGATGCCATCATGTAGTTGTCATTAGGCTGTTAATTTTTTTTCACATTTGATGTAATACTTTTAAAACCTTTGTCACATTTATTGTTTAACCTAATTTCCAGTTATCAACAACTAAATTAACCCATGCTTTATATAATTTACTTATCTTGAAGGATATAGAAAATGATAATTTTGTCATCCAAGATAAGTAATTTACATAACAATGCTTTAATTTGGTTGTTGATAACCATAAATTATATACGATGAATAAATGTGAAAATTGTTCAATAGTTGTGAGACTAAAAGTTTTTTAAAAAATGACTTTTTTTCTTTTGTTAAGGTACATTTAACTTTGAAGTGTAAATGGTACGGAGTATTTTGGTATATTAGTACTTGGTTTAAAAAAAATTGTATGGCTTTAGTTGTACATTATGTACATCAAATACAAAGTGTACTCATGATACAATTTATATATGATATTGTAGGAAAAAAAAAATTAAATCCACCAATACTTTGTAGGCAAGTGACACTAGTTAGATTGTAACTTTAAAACAAGAGATCACAATACAAGTTCAATTCTCAACCTCTCAAATGTATTATAGTTGTTGAATATGTAATATATTTACAAAATGGTCATTTTAAAAAGTTCTATTATTATTTTTTGTGTAAACCACAAAGTGTTTCGCATCTATCTCCGATCGTCTTACCATCCAAGGTACGAGAACTAGTCCAAGGGCGTGGGAAATTGTCTTACTTGTGAAAAGCTATGATACGGCGTGTGGTTAACGCCCTTGGGAGTACCTATTGATGGAAAGGGGGGGTTCTTCAAAACCAAGTCAATAGACTTGCCTTCTTTCACCGCCAAGTGTGGGGCTTTGCATCTGAAATTGGTTGAGCTTCCTTTTTCCTGGTCCTATATCCCAGTATTTTGTGCAATAAATCCCTCCTGTCTCGGTTTATTTCAGAGATGATCCCAGGAAGAACTTCATTTGCAATTTGAGCTACCCCTTTAAGTTAAATTTGCAAAATTTAATAAAACCAAATTAATACTCCAGAAAGATTATCCTCCATAAAAAAAGCTAAAACTATACAATAATTGGCTAAACTTGGTTGACGGACCAATTTGTTGAGAAGTAAATTGTAACGCATCATGAACAAAACATAATACAACACAACAGTACTGTCTCTGTCCTATGTTCCTTTGGTACGATGAACCAACTCTAACCAATCGTCTTCTTCTAGGTTTGATTATCTCCGGCATCTCCAACACGACACCGAGAAGAGAGGTCGATCTTGCCAGCATATCACCACGCACCCATTTCTTCCTTCACGTTATACCCATCGCACCGGCAGCTCTGCAAATACCTCCGAGCTTGCAACATGGCGTAGTAACTCAGCGCACGTTCCAGAACCCAGACGACCCCAATCTCCAGAACCATTTCTCCAGCTTCTCGTGCCTTCTTTCCTCTCCATTCCCTCGCAGGCTATGATGTTCTTGATCTCCTCGCCCAACACCATCTTCTCCGCCTTCAGTCTCTCCGATGATGTTCTGGGCAGCGTCGATTCCAGGCAGTCGAATAATGCGGCGTCAGTAGTGCAGCGATTCCGAGAGCCTCTCCATCAGAGTTTCTCCGTTGTGGTTACTTTCTTGCTCCGAGATTACCACGATTTTTGGGGATAAACCTCGTAAGGCGTCGAGGAATCCTTTGATCTTGTGGTTTTCGAGAAAATAAGAATCCCCCAGTCTTTGGGGGTTCTTTCCGGGTTCGTCGTTGTGTGCGAGGAGAGTGTGGAGTTTCAGGGAGGAGGTGATGGCCAGAGCCTCCCCGGTTTTGACGCGGAGTTGTCGGAAATCTAGGTTTCGAGGTTGGTGACGATTGGGGTGAACTGGAAAGGGATGTCGAGCTTCTCTGCTTCGTCGGTGAGCGCGCGGGCCATTTGGTCTAGCACCTCTTTGTGGGGGTGCACGCCGGTTATGCGCAGATGCGGCGGCCCTTCGGGGCGGGCGCTCAGGTCCTGGAGCAGCGGCCGCCCACTGGGTGGGCTCGGCGGCGTTCAGGTCTATGATGTGGACTAGCTTTTCCCCTTCCATGGCTTCGATTATCGCTTGGTTAGTCACCATGAAAGCTACCTGCAATATAATCAACAACAAATCTTGTTTCTTAATTGAAGCTTGGGTCGGAGTTTCTAAATTCAGATATCTTGAGCATAGGCCGATAAGGGCTAAGTCTAGCACTATGTATTTAGGGGATTGTTGGACGAGGAAGGTCGATAAATAGCCAAATCCAACTGTATCTGTTTAATAAATTGTTAGACGGAGATCAGTAAAGATTAAATCCATCCCCATATGCTTAGGAGATTGTTGGACAAAGACTAAGTATCATGTAAGTGAGGGGTTATTAGGCTGAACTGAAGTCTGAAACCGATAAAAGGCCAAGTCCACCACTATGTACCTAAGGAATTGTTGGATGGAGGCCAGCATCATGTACTTAAAGAATTGTGGGATGGAGGTCGCTAAATTTAACACTATATACTTAGGAGATTGTTGGACGGAGGTTAGCAAAAGGCTAAATACCATGTATCTAAGGGATTGTTGGGCCTAGACTGATATAACTAAACAGGCTAATTCCAGCACCGTTGTACCTAGGGCATTGTTGGAGGGAGCTAGGTCACAAAACCTAGCATCATGTCCCCAGAAATTGTTGGGTCGAGGCTGTTAAGTCGAGCGTTATGTATCTAAAAATTGTTGGGCAAAAGCTCTATAAAAAAAGTATGACTTATAGAAAAATAAAGTTACAATTTCACTATTAGCTATGGAGTATATATAACTTTTGGTGTAGTATTCCTAACAAGATAATTAATAATTATGGTACCTTCAAGAAAGGGAAAAAGGTCGTAAAGCATCTTCTTGGCGGTGACTTCATCGGAGAGAGCCGGGAGTTCTAGTGGAATGCAGGGCCTTGTAAAGACCAGGCCACGTCCGGAGAATCCTATCGGCGAGGGCCTCGGCGAAATAGGAAGCGATGCGCTGCATGGTGTCGCCGTCGGGAGAGGCGAGGTGGGAGATTTGGTCGAGTGCGACGTTGGCGCTGTCGAGGGCGCCGGCGGGACGTGATTGGCGCAGGTGAGAAGGAGGTGGATAGAGGTAGAGGCCCCTTTCCTCCGGCTTCAGCTCCTTGAACCAGTGGCACAGCGACCCAAATCCGCCGGCGCCCATCCTCGGCGACAAGGAAGTTATGGACGAGGATCCATCATTATTATCCTGAAACATTGTTAATTGGTTGCAGTGAAGATAGAGAGATGCAGAGGAATTTTGAGTGAGATGAGATGAAAGAATGAGGACATAAAGATTTGGTGAGAGTAGCTTTAAACTTTTTCTTCATGGCTACGTTGTTGTCGACAAAGCGTGAGAGCAGTTGTTGTCGTTACATTGGTGTTGTCGTGTTGTGTTTAAAGAGGAACATGGAATTTGGAGTTTTGTGAGAAAAAGAGCCAGCCTGTTTTGGCTGCTTCTGCTCTCCTTCCTACCAAATTCCTCTGCTCATTTTCCTAATCACTTATACTACATTCATCAAGCTCAGACTTAACTTACTGGTTTAGTATGTAATTTTGAAAGAAGAGATCAAAATTTGAACATCAACAGTCACAATGTGAAAATTATGTCCAAATCAGAAAAATTTATTGTGCGCACAGATATTTGACCCTGTTCGCGGAGTCACTGAGTCACTATGATTTATATCTCCTAAATGCTCCGAGCTGGGTGTGGGGCCCTTGGGGTTAGATTCAACTTTTTGAGAGAAGTTATCCAAATCTCTGTTCCCTCACTCTTTGTCATGACAAAACATGAAAAGTTATTTCATGTTGTATTTGTGGGTCCAAGAAAAATATCTGAACATCAAAATTTTAGAAAGCGGATTAAAATTTAGAAGTATAAGTAGATTTTCGGCAAAGATCTTTTTTGATCGAGCGACATTAGCAGTGACCCTTGAAAAAGTATGTATGAACATATATTACATTGTAATAGGTCAATAATATTAATATATATAATATAATATTATATATATATATATACTATATATATATATATTACTAATATATATATATTATTTTCCATTCATTAATCTCTCTTTATTGAATTGTATCACCCAATTCCCATATTTCATACTAATCACATAATAATATTATTCTCATAATC
>VALG01010370.1:0-10525 GCA_009835305.1 Ipomoea purpurea
AAAATGTTTAACGAACAATTGACTTAACAAATTAAGAACAATACGTCAATACCATTAGTCACGGTGCTAGATGGGGTATCCATTAAATTACGAAGAGGTCTAAGTACACGCCTCTTATTCGTTGTTTAAGTGTTGTTGCATGTTAAAATAGACTTTGAAGAGCCTGACAAATGATTGTTTTCATTACCTGAACAAAAGAGCAAGAAAAAGTAATCCTTCAATATTAAAATAAAACAAATTTCATTTTCAAAAAATACAATGAAAAAGTAATCCTTCAATTTACCACACATTTGAGTGCTTGACGGGGTGTTGAATTCTTGTAATGGTATTGAAATGTCATGATCTATAAAGTTGATATGATTCTCTTTATCCAAAAGGTTTTGCAGATTGCAAGATTGTTTTTGAAAACATTTATCTTCTGCATATTAAATACGCAATTAACACTGACTTTACTTAAGATAAAATATATATATATTATATATATATATATAGTATAAGTATATATATATATATATATATATAATATATATATATATATATATATATATTAGGGCTTCGAATCCGGTGCACCCCTAATTAGATGAGCCCGTGAGATCTCCTGATATCCATAGATTGATTACCCATTAATGGTTGAGGATCATGAGACATCCTAAAATAAATTAAAGATTCATTATTCAGAAAGGGTCTGAATAGTAATTGTACTGGTGGCTAATTATGGGATACATTTGTGTTGGGATGTTAAGCATTAAATTAGGATATTATTACAACAAATTGGTTTTGTGATTTTATTTGCACGGCCCTAGAGATAAATATGGCGTCAGACATCTCAATTTTGAAGACGAAAGGGTTGGCTGCACAAACAGTCAACTTGCGCAAAATTGAGATGGCTTTTAAGAGCACAGGTATTTGCATTAGTGCGTTACGGCTTGTGCGTGCTGTTTTTGTTTTTTTTGTTTTTTTTTGTGTTTTTTTATGGTATTATTGAATAAAGATTATAAACATTTCCATCCAATATAACTGTGATACTTATTGCACGTACTTTCTGGGAATAAAAAGACAAAAAATAATGTGGCCTGTGCATGAACGACCGCGCAGGCGTGTGCGTATTGACGATGTGTAGACCTACTGTGTCCAATTACCCATTAACATTTATAGAGTCTGAAATAGATAAAACGTTATTGAGAAAAAAAGTTAAACACCATATTGCGGTTAGTTAATTGATGAATAAATGGAGGTGTGTTACTATTTGTGCAATGGCACCATTTAAAAGAAAAAAAATGAAAAAAATGCCTGTGCGTAAATGTAGATACGCATGTGCGTAGACATAATAATTTCAAACCATGGACAAAATTGAGTGACACATCGTAATACGAAAATGTTAACGTGGAATTCCAAAATTAATCGACAAAAAATACCGTGGCCTGAGCGTGAACCGTCGGCAGGGTTGTGTCGTATATACACATATGTCGCGGAACTGTACGCAATTACCCATTTACTATTACAAGATCTGGAATAGATAGAATTTAAATCAGAAAAGGAGTTAAGCGTCAGAGTGCGTGGTTTATCGATGAATAAATGGATGTTGGATTAGTAGTTGGTATAATGCCACCCAAAACCACAAAAGAAAAAAAAAAGGCTAGTGTCATGATAGTAGGCGTACGCATGTGCGTAGGTGTTGGGATTTTCAAACACACGATAATATTAAGTGGGAACTGGAGGACGCGATCTTTATTACGAAAATGTTAAGGTCAAAATTCAAAAACTAACACCAATACTTGGAAAGGGAAAACAAAGTCAGAAACACTAGCTAAGCATCGATCCAAAGTCAGGTCCAGTGAGGGTCATCATGGAGCTCCATAAATTGGACCATGTCTCCAAAGCTCCAGCTAACGCATTGGACTTCTCAGCATATGCAGCCACAATCTGCAACATTAAGAAAGTTGGGTTCATATTACAATGCATCACCCCTTTACATCCCCTGTTTATACTATAATGCATTAACCTCCTACCTCATACGCACATAGCATACTTGTAAAAAAAAAAAAAAAAAAAAAAAAAAAAAAAAAAAAGGAGCAAGTAATTACCAGCAAGAATCCAACCCTCATTGAAAAAAAAAAAAAAAAAAAAAAATCCCATACGCACAAACCCATACTAATTAAAGCTACACCATGTTTACCACTGTACTGCATTCATCGCCAAACCCCCTACGCACATAGCATACTGAAAAAACAATTTGAACTATTTTACCGGCAAAAATCTAACCTCATCATAATAAAAAAATCCCAATACGAAACAAAACACACACAGGACTAGTTACAAACACCATTAGCATGCCCACAACCCCCACCACCCCATAAAAAAAAATACACTAAACACGAATATACACACAAACCACAGTAAATAAAGCTACAACAAAGTATACTATACTGCATTCACCTCTAACCCTACGCATACGAAATTGGGAAAAAAAGAAGAAGATATACACAGTAATACCAACAAATACTCAAACAAATTTCAGTACATTACAAATACTATAATGCATTAACCCGCTACCCCATACGCACATAGCATACTTGTAAAAAAAAAAAAAAAAATTCCTGGCACCTGCAAATTCCATCCTTGGCGTTGCGATATTCTTCTCACGGCACAAACGATCCTCCTCTTTCGTCCATTAACCTCACTCTATACCTGCACTGCAATTCATGTTTTGAATTCATCCTGCACTGCAATTCATGTTTTGAAAGCGTCATTCCGAATAATTTACCACAAAATCGTGTCTTAACGATGCAAGAGTGCAAGACTGTGTTCCCCTAACACATAATACACATATTGCACTTTTAACTATACTTGTTATTTGGATATTCCTCTAAAATATAACCATGTTGAATCAATTTCTTATAAATATATTTTCCAATGGTGATATCCACGCCCGAGCTTACGGTTGAATATATATTTCACAATGCAAACATGCACCCTACACAGTTTTAAGAACAATTACATCTGTTATGATAAAGACAAATAAATAATTGACATAAAAGTTTTAAAAATAAAATAAAAACTTTATAACTTATAATTATCATCAAATAAAACAAGCATATTTCCTTCATAAATTCATCATGAAAACAATATAAATATTTAAAAGAGCCCATCCTAGCAAAAGTTGAAAGCATGAATGAATTTTCTACAGCAACAGACCTGAGGGAAAACACCATTTGTCTGGCGGCCACTTCCATACATTGAGACACACAATTTTATTCCATTTTTACGTTGCCATGCTTCTCATATCCTGTAGCTGTTGTGGTTCCAGTTTCACTTGTGGCAAGATTTCGCAATTGCTGTGGCGTTTGATCATGGATGACTTGCGGCTACAGTTTAACAGGTGCAACACTCCTAATCCACTCGCCCGCCTCCACCCCCGAAATCATCAAGAACCCTAAAACTACCGAACACCACCTACGCAGGCCACTCCCGAACATATACCCAATCTCCACCCACAAAACCAAACCCAGCAATGCCACACCAAACCCTTGTTTCGCCAAGCCAATACCCACCCCTTCGAACAAACAATAAAACATGAAAAATAAGAAGCAAACAATGGAAAACGACATACTCACCACCACCGGAAGAACTACTTTTCAACGTTTTGTCTGCCTGATGTTAGGAGCGAGCCATGGAGAACCCCCGTACAACAACCAATGACTCGAAGGGTTTGACGGTGCTGGGATAGCCGATGAAGCCACTAGAATGCGAGAATATTGTCGTTGGAAAAAAGCAAAGAATCTCAAACGCACAAGAAATAAACACAATATCACGATTTCAAGGAAAGAAATTAATGGGTGTGCAAAATTACTCCAATTACCCCTAAATATATTACAGATCAGCTAAAAAATATTAAAATAACAATAAATCTGAACCATTAAAATAAAGAAAAGGATGCTCAGGATCGATTCTCACGAACTCACCTGACTAGGGGTGTGCACCGATTCAAAATCTATATATATTATATATATATATATATATATATATATATATATATATATATATTATATAATATATACTATATATATATTATAATATATATAATTGGAACTCTAAGTTAAGGAACATTAGATTAATACATCAATTCTTTAATACCAATTTAACATGAGATAATTTATTAAAAAAATTACGTTGTAAGCAGTTAAATGTTATAAAGACTAAAGAAATAATTTTTAAATTTATTTAACACAATTCTGTTTTTTTTTTAATTTAAAAAAAAGTGAAATATGCCAACCAGTATTAAAACGTGTAATGTACTCCACCATCCATCAAGCTGTGTACGACTTCATTTCTAAGAAATGAAGAAGAAATGTCGAGAAGCAGGGTTTCTCGACATTTCCGATCTTCTTTCTATCTGTGTAAACTGCTATCTAGACTTGTATGTAATCATCTACTATTCTTGATCCTCCTTCACTGATTCTATGTTAGCTTAAACATCTACTCTTGTAAACTCTATTTCTCGGAATCACGATTACACAGACTATTAAGTTCTAAGGTTTCCAGATCTGGAAACGTAGAATGAGTGTTTGGTTTATCTTCCTTTCAGATCTCTGACAATGTACTCCATTCGTTTTCTTGTCTAATTTATTAAACCCATACGCTATTTCGTTATTCTACCACACAGTTGTGTTCTCTTCCTAGATCAAGAGTTGTTGTGGTCTGAAATTTTTTGATTTGGAGGTTGTACACATTTTAGATCTTCTCTAGTAGTTTACGGATCTACAGTTGTCTGTTGCTAAATCCATATTTTAACACACCAGATCTCAAAGAAGGATGTACATATCTGCTTAAACAGATATTTTTTTTTCTAAAAATTGTTCTTATACAAACCATGTTATGTTTAAATCTATAACTTCATATCCGTGTTTAAAACTAACTGTAATCTGTGTTTAATTTTACTTTCTAAAAATTTTGCAGGCAGAAAATTAACTCAATATTTTGTCGAAGAGAACAATGCAGATAAAGCATTATAGGTAACAAAATGTATATTACCTGGTTGAGTTGTTATGTTCTTCCTTTTACCTTGGATGACTGTTGATGCAATGATCTTCCTCATTGAGTGAGCAATAGTATTCCTTTGTGTGTAATATGGTAGCTTATGTGCAGAGCATGCTTGAATAAGTATTTGTTTGTCAGTAAATTATACTGCAATTAGTTAATTTTCCAGTTGATATAGAGAAGGATTTGATTCCTATTAATGATTAGTCTTATTGGGAATAAGACAAATCTTTTAGTATTCCAGCTTTGCAATTAATTTGTCTTTCTAGTATATAGAAGGATTTTACTTAAATATGTAGCCAATACTAACCATTTACTTGCAGAAAATGGTATATGATGAAATCTTATTCTGATGCCCATGTAAAACATTACGACAGTGCTATATTTTAATGTAGTTCTGTATCTAATACCTAGCAGTTCTTTGCAAAAAAATTGCATGTGATGAATACTGATTCTGATGCTAATGAATGTAGCTTTATGTTAGTTATATATTTCCCTGATGACTTGTATTATTTAATTTATTTATTTTTGTTAGCTACAATCTGTTTTTTTTTTTTTTTTTTTGATAAATTTATGTTGTTAACTGAGCATGTTCTTGGTAATTTGAATGGACTGATGAAACTGAATGTACTGTTGAATGGACTTGTGACACTTGTCTGTTTTAAAGTGTTTATGTCAAATAACAGTTTTCCTCTTTAAAAAAATTCATCTGGACACATTTTATAGGAAAACAAAAATGCATTACGTATTTTCTTGCATTTACTAACCATTTACTTGCCGAAACTGGCATATATGATGAAATCTTATTCTGATGGTCATGTCCAACATTATAGCTGTAGAAAGCTAAAATGAAGAAGGTCTACGAACACTGACCTTGTATCTCTTCTTGTCTGTTTACTGTGTGTTTTCTACAAGTACGAGACACTTCTATATATACAAGAGGGAGCGTTATCTATGCCTCTTCACATCCATGTCTGTTCACCCACTTTTGACCCTTCATATACTTGTCTATTCATTTCTAACACTCCCACTTTTGACCCTTCATATACTTGTCTATTCATTTCTAACACTCCCCTTCAAGGTGGAACATAGATATTGAGCATGTCCAGCTTGTTACAAATATATTCAACCTTGTCCCTACTAAGGCCTTGGTGAACAAATCAGCTAGTTGCTCACCACTACGAACATGAGCCATAGAAATTAAGCCTTGTTGAATCTTTTCGCGCACAAAATGACAATCTACCTCAATATGCTTAGTACGCTCATGGAATACTGGATTATTTGAAATGTGTATAGCAGCTTGATTATCACACCATAAACGTATAGGCTTCATCACCTCCATACCAACCTCCTTCAACATATTGTGCACCCAAGTTATCTCACATGTCACATGAGTTATAGCCCTATACTCAGATTCTGCACTGGACCGAGCCACAATAGTCTGTTTCTTGCTTTTCCAAGAAACCAAATTACCTCCTACGAACACACAATATCCTGTTGTAGACCTCCTGTTGCTCAACGAACCTGCCCAGTCAGCATCTGAAAAAACTTCAACTCTCATATGTCCACGATCAGCATATAGAATGCCTTTACCGGGTGCATTCTTGAGATACTTTACAATTCGAACTGATGCCTCCCAATGAGCTCGCGTAGGTGCTTGCATGAATTGACTCACCACACTAACTGGAAAACCAATATCCGGACGCATAATGGTAAGATAGTTCAACTTTCCCACCAACTTCCTATATCTCTCTAAAGAGTCAAAGGTCTCCCCTTCACCAGCCACAAGTCTAACACCCTGCTCTATAGGGGTCTCGCATGGTTTTGATCCCAACAACCTAGTGTCATCAAGCAAATCTAGCACATATTTCCTTTGGGAAAGGAATATTCCTTTTCGAGAGCGAGTAACTTCAATAGCTAGAAAATACTTCAACACTCCCAAATCTTTTATGTGAAACTTTTCTTTGAGAAAGGATTTAAGAGCTTCAATCCCCACTGCATCACTACATGTGATTACTATATCATCAACGTAGACAATCAAGAGAATGCATCCAACATTAGTATGCTTGAAAAAGACAGTATGATCACACATACTCCTCTGCATACCAAACTCAATAATCACACTACTAAACCTCCCAAACCAAGGTCGTGGTGATTGCTTCAATTCAAGCCATATAGAGACTTCTTCAATTTACACACTTTCCCAGATTCCCCCTGAGCAACAAACCCAGGAGGTTGGTCCATGTAGACTTCCTCAACCAAATCACCATGCAAGAAGGCGTTTTTTACATCTAGCTGATACAGAGGCCAATGATTTGACGCAACTAAGGAAATAAAAACACGAACCGAAGCTATCTTAGCTACAGGGGAGAATGTTTCTGTATAATCAACACCATAAGTATGTGTATACCCTTTGCCACTAAACGAGCTTTAAGTCTAGCCACCGACCCATCAGGATTCATTTTCACAACATAAACCACTTGCAACCAACTACAGTCTTACCGGAAGGGAGGGTACCAAATCCCAAGTATGATTGTCCTAAAGAGTAGCCATCTCTTCCTCCATTGCATGTCTCCACCCATCATGAGCAATAGCCTAACTCAAAGTGTTTGGAACTGACACAGAATCTAAACGTGATAGGAAGATGCGAGATGACAATGACAAATAATCATAAGACACAAAAGAGGAAATAAGGTTTTGACAATGACGTTTACCTTTACGAAGGGCAATGGGAAGATCCAGATCATTTGACGAAGATTCTGGTAAGGAGGAAGTATTCACTTGCGGTTCAAGTGGCGCCACTGCATCTCTCGGCCGTCGAGTATAAAACCTGTGTAATGGGGGGCCTAGAAACAGACTCGATTGGTATGGTAATAGTATATGTAAGGAAGTCATTATCTGGAGTAAACCCATACCCCAGACGATCGAACATCCCCAGAGAACACCATGTTTTCAAAGAAAGTAACATCAGCTGACACTAAATACCGCCCCAAGTCAGGTGAATAGCACCTATAACCCTTTTGAGTATGTGAGTACCCCAGAAATATGCACTTAAGTGATTTAGGATCAAGTTTCCTGCGTTGAGGATGGACATCCTGGACAAAAACAAGTACACCCAAATATTTTTTATGGGAGATGAAAAAGTGGGTTCGTTAGATACACCAAGGAATAAGGAATTTGACCTTTAAGGACATACGAGGGCATCCTGTTGATCAGAAAACATGCAGTATGAATAACATCAGACCAAAAGACCTTAGGCACTTTCATTTGAAACAAATTGCCGAGCTACTTCTAACACATGACGATTTTTCCTTTCTGCAACTCTGTTTTGTTGAGGGGTATATGCACATGAGGACTGATGAACCATCCCATTTTGGCTCATATAAGTGGAAAAAGATTTGGACAAATACTCTTGTGCATTGTCACCTCCGTATACTTAATAGTTTTATTAAACTGGGTTTTGAATCACTAGTTTCTCCATTACTCAACTTCAATAGTATAATGAGGCCCCCATATGAAAAATGTCTAGAGTTATTATCCAAAAGGAAACACATTATTTAATTCCTTTAGGCCTTTACAAACAAAATATCTTTTGATTTATTATCAAGATTAGCCCAATTTTAGGGTCATAAATATCAAAATAAGGAGCAATGTGCTTCATCAACGCAAATATATTTTTCAACATTATACTCTTTGATAAGTTATCATGTTCACCTAAAGGACTATTATTTGTTACATTATCTTGTCCCTTCAATTACCAATATCCTCATTCATATGATCTTGATTCAATTTTCATTAGAATGGTTCCAAGATTATGTACGTTTGGTCTCTCTATAATTTTCATTAGATGATGATCCTACTATTTTTAATAAATTTATTCATAGCTCCTCTTTTGAGTCTATTAACTGCTCAATTTTTTTTTTTTTTTCTCTTTTCACTTCCAGATAAATGTTTATTAGGCAAAATTGTATATAAAAAAAAAATAAAAAAAAAAAGGAACAAAAGCACCTGGAACTTGGAATACTGAAATAGCCAATCAACAATCTTTATTTCTACCAACGGGTAAACATGTATCTTCAATCCCCACATAAATAAATGAATAAACACATTACACAACTTACAAAATAAAATAAAATAAAATAAAAACAATCTTCATATAATAAACCTAATAAACTTACAATTTTATTATACATAGGAATCCTAAGAAATAGAATTAAAAGACAAATAAAATTCATAATTTCCAACTCTTAAACAACAAATCTGTAATCTAATATGCAATAATTCATACTTTCAATTAAATCTGTAATAATTCATAATATGCAATAATTCATAATTCATCCAACTCTTAAACAACAATTCATTAAATCTGTAATATGCAATAATTCATACTTTCAAATCTGTAACCTAATATGCAAATCTGCAAAAAATTCTACAAATCTGCAAACAATCTAATATGCAAATCTGCAAAAAATTCATTAACCAAATCTGTAATATGCAATTCATTAAATCTGTAATATGCAATAATTCATACTTTCAAAATGTAATCTGCAATTAATTCCTAAATCATAACAATTAACCAAATCTGCAATAATTCCTAAATCCTAACAATTAACAGTTAAGAATTCTTAAATTCAGATTACATTAACAACTAACAATTAGCAATGCCTAATCTGCAATTTTAAACATAATCTGTAATTCATTTTTTTTTTAGAATGTAATATGCAATTCCTAAATCCTAAATTTCCAAATCATAAAATGCCTTTGCAATTGCAGATTACTGAGATTAGGCCGGCGAAGGCCGAAGGCGAGGGCGCGAGATAGAGGAGTAGAGGACGGTGACTTGGAGAATGGCGAAGAAGAGGCAGGGCGGTGAACTGAAGAGCGGTGAAGGCAAGGTAGAAGACTGTTATTTGACTTTTGAACTTTTAATAACTTCATTCTTACCGTTGAGAAGAATTGAAGGGTTGCAATGGATTGTGGTGTAGGTGCGACCGACGAGGCAGAGAGAGCGTCTCTTTTTCATATTCCCGTCTTTCCGTCTTCCGGTCTTCTGCTCTCTGTTATTAGATTTTTTTTAATACATATTAACTATTAAGTACGAAGTATTATAATATATATAATATATAATATATTACTATATTTTTTATGGGCCCCCTTTAGACTTGGGCCCTGAGCAGGTGCCCAGGCTGCCCAGTGTCCTGGGCGGCCCTGGTTTTGATCTCAGCACAAAAATTACAAAAATAGTAAGCAGCTCATCCCTAGATTTCATAAGGTATAACCACATACACTTAGAGAAGTCGTCTACAAATGTTACGAAATATCTAAACCCATTTTTCCCTGTGACATGACAAGGACCCTAGACATCAGAATGAACAAGATCAAATATCGATTGTTTACTCTTTTATTGATACGAGGAGGGTAGGAACCCGACAATGCCTTAGCAAACTCACACTGAAAAGTAGACGATGACTCTAAAACTAGGAACACT
>VALG01010370.1:10606-38679 GCA_009835305.1 Ipomoea purpurea
TGAGTATCAGAATATTAGTTTATAAGTTTAAATTTTTGGACGCGTATTATTCAATTTTATTGATGTTTTTTGTACTAGTGACTGTTAAACACTTAAACCATTATAATTTACCCATCCATTATCATGTTAAGTCAGTGTGAAACCTGACACTAAAGATTTTGCTATTGTGGGCAAATTTTGCCAATAATATTACCATAATTTTGTCATGCCACCAACCCCCAGCTAATTATTGTCTTTAGATTCCTCGAACCACATTTTAATCTAAACTATTCCGTTAATTATTGACATTAGAATGTCTTAATTCAATCAATCCCTCAACAGATAATTAGTGTTTCATATTAAAAGATAAATTTCATCACTTTTTAAATATCAAATTATCGCCACATACAAAACTAATATTAAAAAAAAAAAAAACATCAAATACCATTACTGAGTAAAAGAACAAATCACAAATATAAAGAGAAAAAACGGTTTCATACTCCCTTACCAAATTGAGAGTCCGATCCATAGCTTTTAACAAGAACACGGGGTTACATGGTTACAATCAATATAAGAAAATCAATTCTACTATTATTAAGACTGTTGGAGATAGATTATTTCTACCATTTTCTTAATGAAATTTGGTCACTATTATTTGCAAAATAAAGTACATTTTATTTTATTAAATAAACAAAGAAATAAAATTGTCCATAATTGCACTTAAACTAAAATAAAGTACATTTTATTAAACAAACAAATAAATAAAATTTTCTATGAACTAATACCAAATCATATGTTAAGCAATATTATGAAATTGCTGCTGACATGGGGAACGTGAAGGTTCACCATGTCAAGAGAGAGTTTTTTGCACTTTTGATCCCACGACTATAGTGGCATTAGCAGAATTGATCCACGATTTTTGAACCTTGCAATTTTAGTCCACGACTATTGATTTTTTTGCAAAAATGATCCTTCCGGCCACTTTTCCATCAAAATTCCACCGAATTTTTTTATCCATTTTTAACAGGGTTAAAATTAACAGGGTTAAAATACATAAAACGGAAAGGTAAAAGCGATTGCATTTGAGAATCTCTGCCGCTTCTCTCGCCGGAATCTATACACCAAGCTTTTCCGATGTCTTCGGATGATCCTGCAGGCGTGCTGGTTGCCGAATAACCAACTAGTCCGGGGAACGCCACGGCTGCTCCGCCGCTTACTGGGGCAGTAGTATGTAGCCCAGTAATATTGTTATGTAGTCAAATGTCAATTTTTTTCTTTTATTTTTGGTGATATAAGAAAATGTCAATTTTCCTTGCTAAAAATGGATTAAAAAGAATTTCCTGTGGAATTTTGACAGAAAAGTGGCCGGAATGACCATATTTACAACAAAAAAATCGAATAGTCGTGACTAAAATGCCCAGTTCAAAAGTCGTGGCTCAATTCGCTAATGCCAGACTCATAGTCGTGACCAAAACGTGCACAAAACCCGCAAGGAGAATCACGAATCACGCTGGGGCCATGTTTTAGCACCGAAATTTTCCTCGTCCGTGTCCTAGTCGTTACTACCATCCACTCCCTTTTGTATTGTGCTTTGTTGAGTTATTAATAATGATATGTTTTCGGTTTGCTTTCCAAAAAAAAAAAAAAAAACTACCCAAAATCATTTACCAATATCATTCTAAACATGAAAGTACGTTGTGTGGTAAAGACAATTCTGCAAATACAAGAGAACCACCTAAATAAGCATTTGTTTTGTACCTTTAAATATTTTTTTTTTTTTTTTATTTAAGTGATTGGGTGGGGGGAAAAATAGTCAAAATTTGATGTTGTGATGTGCCTAGATTTGACGCAAATGCGCAGTTGCACGTTTCCCCCCGTTTCTTGTGTTTTTTGTGTATGCAAGGAAAAAGGTCCGGTTCACCAACTTTGAACAGAGAACTAATCCTAAACGCTACCTATATTCCTCCCACCTCCCTTCTCTGCCCTATTTATATAACTGTAAACCCGCTACTCACTCTTCCACACACTTCGAATATTGGCTCCCTATGCGCATTACAACAACAACGAATCTCCATTCCCGGCGGGCCTCACCTTCACAGTTCACAACCCTCCAAATGGTCAACGTGAGATGCTCAGACACCAAGGAAGTGGGCCCAAAGTCCCTTCAGATCTGATGCCTTTACCAGTACTCTATTATATATTTTATAATATAGTATATATACTAGTATGAGTATATTATTAAGTATAGGTATAGTTTAGGTTTATGCTATCAATATTACTTAGATATATTACTGCTTCATTGTATAATGATAATGATCGAGATATGTCGATTATGTTGTTGTTTTTTCGTATATTCTTTTTGAACACAAGTGTAACCCAGAGAGCCGAATCCATGAAAGCGCTCAGGAGAGTAACACAACAACACCCCATGGTATCAGTAGTATATATATCATTTTTTATATTCTTTTTAAATTTGAGGTTGGCAATTGAAGACCAAAGTTTTTTTCGAAAAATAATGAATTCCAGGAACTCATGACAACATCAGCTAGAATTGAAAGGCCCAATTTTCGTTAACCATCCTCTACAGCTAATCAATGCCAAGAAACCACCATGAGATTGGCTTTTTCACTGGCTACTCTCTTCCTCGCCACCGGCCCCTCGGCTCTTCCAGATGTACGGCAAGTGAATATAATCAAATCAAAATCCATCTTTCCGGCCCCAAACCATCCATATTCATAGCATCACAGAATACAGCTTATATATAAAGTCGTCGTAATAAATTTTTGTTTTTGCAGATTTTGTCCATACATTAAACCGGCGAAAACTACATTTGGTCTCCCGGTCATTCGAAAAGGCCGCGTGCACACAAAATTGAATTTCAGAGAAGCCGCGGCTCCCGTTCGTGGTTACCAGGAGATCGGGGAGACGAAAGATATCATGCTCATTGATTCCTTTTCTGGACGCCGACCCTCAAGGACAGACTACACTAGACTTCACACACGGAGGTTGATCTGATCTGTTAAGTTGGGCGACTCATCGGCTACGACAACACCCTGGTAACTCCCCCGTCTGCCGCCGCCGACCGCCGGCTCAGGATACGTCAGCGTTAACTACCTGCGATTTTCTTTGGGGAGCCAAACAAGCGTTGCCGCCGGGCTACCATGAAGATTTGCCAGCCCCGGGTGGCGATGGATCACCCCTGCCGCCGTCAGCTAATAGTATGATATATACACATTCTGGGTCCAGCATCGTCTGCGAGGACAAATTCCCTTTGTTTTTTTTTTCTTAAAAAAACGTGTTTAGAATTCCCGATTGGTAATTCTTCTAATATTTATAATGGTTTCTGTTAGGGAGGGAGGGGGGTTCTTGAAAAAACAGTGGTGCCCATAAATTGTGGGACTGTTTGTGGAATAAATTCAATTTCATTTGTCTGTTCATTTTGTTATTTTATTGTCCCAACCTTTTTCCTTCTTTTGTAAATATTAGTAGAGTATAAACTAAACAACAACAACATATACATAAGGTAACAATTCTTCAATTTTGCTTAATGAAAATGCAAGAAAACCTTGACAACTTGAAAGCAGGTAAGCGAACAACACTAATACAACTATTTAGTTGAAATTGATATTGATATGTATTGTATTTTTTTTTTTTTTTTTTTATTTTTTATTTTTTGTTTTATTTTTTTATTATTTATTTATATTTTTTTTTATATTTTGTTTTTTATCTTTTTTTTTTTTTTATTTTTTTTTTTATTTTTTTTTTTATTTTTTTTTTTTTATTTTCATTTTGTTTTTTTGTTTTATTTTTTTTTTTTTTTTTTTTTTTTTTTTATTTTTTTTTTTTTTCTTTTTTTTTTTTCTTTTTCTTTTTTTTTATATTGGTTGTATTTCTTTTTTGTGTTTTTTTTATTTTCTTTATTTTTTTATAGTTTTTTTTTTTTGATTTTTAGGGTGGGTGTGGTATGGAAGGAAGGTGGCTGGGAAGCGCCGAGGGTGGGGGTCGGATGGGCGGGGTCAGTGCTGGATACATCCTTGTACTTTAAGGGAAACTATAATTAAGTTAGTTTATATTGCAACACATACACACAAGTTTGAGATTATAATACGGTGAATATAGTATATTATAATTATTATATGACTATTATATACTACTAGGATCTTGGTGATATAGTTATCCCCAGAGTTATCCTACTATGGAGTTAATGTATAATAAAATAATAAAAATAATTGTAGAATAATAAATTCCATTGCTTTGCGATATCATAGTCCCTATGACATTTAAAAAGTTATTATTGAGTATCATGTTCGGGCTACTGTGCCTATTAAAAATTTTAAATACCAAATATATATTTCCATCAGATGCCACGGTTAATATCATGACATAAGAACCAAGCTAGTAAGCTTATTTTTTATTGGGTTTTCAAACATGTAGTATTCAACCGTATCTAATATGCCTTAAACCCATTATGTACATCTCCATTGATGCGGCAGGATTCTCTCAGGCCCACAGAATCAATAATTAATATCCAATTTTATAGCAATATTATGCAGATTCATCAGCAGAATGCATAATTTAATCCCTAGTAATCTTTATAGCAAATTATGGCAAACTGTTAGTCTCACATTTATTCGTATTTTTTTAATGTCATTTTAAAGAAAATAGTGGTAATGAATAAATCGTTATTTTTCCTTTAAAAAAAATAAAAATTCCTTAATGTCAATTGATGATGGATGTGTAACATGAATACATACTCGTTTTCTACAACTAACACACCCTTTATGTATTGAACATTTGCTTTAATGTTAAAGTCTTTTTATTTTCAAAAAAAAAAAAAAAACACCTTTTTAGTGTTAGAAAAGATAATTGAGTGGTGAAACATGTTTTTCCACCATAAATATTATTAAAGTTTTAAAAAAGCTTTAATTTCGTAAATATATCATATTTGTCTTTCCAAAATGCAACATTTTACCTCTTAGGCTAAGCGTAAAATTCCCAACCTAAAATGCACTTAAACCTATCAAACCAACATCCAATTATAGGTTATGCAGCTACAACTAATTCTTATATTACAAGGTTCAATACGCCACGTTACGTAAACTTGAAAGTAACAAATACTCTTTAACAAACTAACACACTTCACATGTGACTATATTATACTGCTATCAAATTCAGCAATCAGGAAAATCCCATTAACAATAAAAGAGACAAATATAATAATCAAGCTAGTGCAACAATGATCATGAGATTAAAAGCCAATTAATTAGACTATAGATTTTTCTAGTCAACTAAAAAAGGAGCACATAACCTAAAATGCCAAGTTCAAATCTGAACTTCATTATCAAGCGTGGTTCTGAATGTAGTTATCTTTGTACATGTTTCTGCATATATGCACACAAAAGGAGTGCAGAAACTGCTACAAGCAGAATAAACATACTTTACAAAATATTATGGGAGGGGGGGAAGCTAAAAAGGGCACACAAAATTTACTCCCACTACAAGCAAGATAGGAGTGAAAGTCAAACAAATTTTCTATCAGCACACTCAGATTCAATCCGATGATTGGTCTTACCACTTTGAGGCTTATGGAGGGTCGTTTTGCAACAATGTTTCTTCCTGGAAAATATCTTTTTCAACAATCCTCCATTCTTTTTCTTACTGGGAACAATAGCTAAGGAGCCAACAGCAACAAGATCTTCATCTGCTGCGTTTGAAGATCTAACCTCTTCTGGATGTTCTATTGCATTGTTGACACCAGAAGCAGGATGGGGATTGCCATTCAAAATAAGTTCCTTGGTACTAGGAGCCTTACGACCTCGACTATCATTGTCCTCGTCTATCATTTTGTCGAGAAGAGATGTGCGACGCCCCAGGTTCTTGTTAGGATTTGTCACTGTATCAGTGTTGCTATAGGCGGTGACAGGGATGACACTATCAAAAAGGGCTGCATCCCTCGTGTAGCCAATGCCTTCAACTGCTTTCCCAGGTTTAAAATAGTTTCCTGGCACTCTGCCAACTTTTCCGAAGCTGCTGTGATATCCCGGTCCTACCAAGTTAACCAATAGTTATGCATTGTCAGAACACATTACAATCTAGATACACAAATAGTCAAATACGTCATGTCAAAATGTTATACAGAACGACAGGTTCATCACAAGACATCTGATAGCTTATTTAAAAAATTAGTGTCTTATCACAATGTCCAGGCATTCTCTGTGAGCAATTTGAGTGAAAATTGAAGCAAAGAGTGAGGATAGATTCTGTTTTAAGATGTATTTTAGTCTGTGTAAGATTTAATCTGTAACAGATTGAGAATCGTATAAAATATATCATCTATCACTTATGAATGAAATTCAATGGCCTCCCTAGCATTGCAACATGAATTCAACAGTATTCTTGAGGAACTTACATGTTGGAGTAGCCTTTCTTCATTGTCCTCGTCATGCTGAGGAATTTCTTTGTTTGAGATGCTGAAAATATTATGTGCTTTAGAAAAAATGAAGGCCCCTGGATATTAGCATTCAAACTTGATAATAGCACAGAGCATACCTTTCTTCATAGAACTGAGTTCATCATGTGCAGACCCAGGCTCTCTAGATGAGCTTTTTCTGCTCTCCATTTCCTTTTCTAGATCAGAATATTTCTGGCAGCTTCATTTAATTCAGTTTGGTTTCTGTGAGCTCCATCTCAAGGTCTTCTTTCATAAACTTGTCTTTTTCAGCTTGTTCCTCAATCATCAACTTTAAATCCCTAAGATTTTCTACTTCTAGTCGCAGGCTTTTGATTATGCTTTCTGATTCTTGAAGCTGAATCATCAACGATTCAGTCTCAACAGTTTTTGATTGCAGTTTCCTTTCTAGATCCTCCTTCATGGTTTCCTCTTGTGCAAATTCATTATTATATATTCTACATCCATCATTTACAACTACTGGAATTTCTTTCACTTGTGCAGATCCTTCATGGTCACAAGAAGCAACTATCAAGTCTGGTGATGGTTCTCCACAGACATGAACTTTCTTTACTTCTGATATGTGATTAATCATCCCAGGTTCCACCTCACACTCGCTTTGCAAGTCATCCCAGTCAAAATGATTTTTGATTGCATCTTTCATGCTTGAAACATCCTGAAGGGAAAAACAATGGTTGACAATCCATTCCAAGGTACAAGTTAACTGCTTGGCAAATTTCTCAAAGTCAGCATTCCCATCCAATAAGTTGTGGCAAATTTGGACAAATTCTCGCAAAATCACAGACAGCTCAGAAGTTCTCCACTGGAAATGACGAACCGTGAAGCCAGTTTGTGTGTCTGAATCCCTATATGGTAAAACCCCTTCTATGATTTCAATTACTTTGGTAATGGATGGACCTATATGTGACTGGATCTCATGGTTGCTCTTATTTGCTGCCGACAAATTATCCCTGGTTGCTTTATGTGGTGAATCCCCCCTTCTAGACTCATCTGGAGATCCCAAAGAAACGAACTCACCAACTTTAGGAGGATACGGTGTATCACAATAAATTGAGCTTTCCTTGGCACCTACGAACTTCAGATCTGAAGGAGATTTATGTGCCAAAGCAATTTTGATGTCTTCTAGTATATCATTGGGATTTCTTTGCATTGTGCGGGATTGCTCAAGGAGCACTTCAAGTAAACTAGAAACATGATTATTTGATATGTCTTCAGACTGAAAATTCTGGGTACATGCCAAATGCTCTAATAGACAGTCACTCACTGGAGCTTGCTCTCTGTCAGCTGCATCTACAGAATGTCCACTAGGCTGGGATTGGACCCCGTCAACTGCACAATCTTTATGTAAAGTGTAAGAACGAGTTGCAGTAGAGTTATCTACGATCTCCACAGCTAACTTTTCCATCTCTACAAAGTCATCCATCAGATTCATGTCAGAAGCTCCAATGTTTTTATAAGACGGAGTTCCTGTCTGCTTTTCATTCTTAAAATGCTCCAGCTCTGATATCAAAGCAGAGGCCCAGGACTCGGCACAACTTGCTTTATCATCACTGCCCATATCAGACAATGACATAACAGAGTGTTCTTTGGGCAGATTGTAGATGTTTCTCTGCTTCCACAGCTAAGCAATTTGTTGGGATTTTATTGAACTGGCCCTTCTGCCTTTCTATCAAGGGCTTCTCTGAGATGCCTATTTTCTTCTTCCATCACGCACAATTGCTCAGTCAGCAAGTCGATTTTTTTGTTGGGTGTATCAGGAGCCACATCTCCTGTGAATTCCATTGAACCAAATGGAGAAGGATTTGACTTCCTTCTCCTTGTTTCACCTTGATCTCTTCCCAGCATTTCAACTTCATTCTTCATTTTGGCCATGGCAGCAGGGCCTGGCAACCTCTTCCTAACAAGAAGCCGCAGCCTTTGGCATTCAGATTCCAATTTTGCAATTCTCTTTACACTCTCCAGGTGTTGCTTGTGTGAAGCATCGGCTGTTCTACGATTAAATTCTCGCTCCTCATTTCGGATCTCAAGATCCTTCTCAATGACACGGACCTCATACTTTAGAGAAGCATTCTCCTTTTCTAAAGTGTCAAGTCTAGTCATCAGAGAATTGAATTCTCTTTCTGCCTGAGCCCTTTGAGCACTTAAATTTTCAATAACCTTTTCCTTCGCCAAGAGAGCCTTACTGAGTTGAGTATTTTCAGCCCCTAATTTTGCAAGCCTGTTGCCGGCCTCTGCTAATTTTTCCTCCAACACAATCCTTGTTTTCTCGAATTCTTTGGATGTTTTCAAACACTGCATCATGGATCCTCTTCTCCTGCTCTCCTCGCACAGAACGCAACTGCTGCATACATTCCTTTAGCGCTCCATCCAAATTAACTAACCTCTCATCCCCAGCTTCTATCTCATAAAGAGCTTTTTCGAGTTCTTGTTTCACGAATATTGCTTCTGCCTCTGCCTTCTCCCAACCTATATAAATCATTTTTGATCAAGACAATTGCAAGAAGATGCATCTGACAAAAAAAAAAAAAGTCACATGCACAAATGTTACCTGCAATTGCTTCCTGGGCAATGTTTGCCTGTCTCTGTGCAAAATCATCTTGTCGCAGTTACACGTCGGAGAGAGCAGAAGAAAGTTTATCATTCAAATCCTTTATCTCTCCTCCAATTCTGCTTTACCATTCAAAAGCATATGCACCTATGGAAACAGAAGATAAGAACGATTTACAGACATGCAAGGTTTACTATCATGAAAAACGAGTATACCCCGATCTCATCCCATCCACAGGTGCATTTTTCTTAACTCAATCAAAGGATAAACAGCTAGTCCTGTTGGAATGGTTAATAGGTGCCGAAACAGATCCACATTTTCAAAAAACTCAGAATTTTAACACACACATCTATCAATTGAAGCGGGAAATATATACACTATAACTTCTTCCTATTAGAGGCAACACCACACACATTAATGATTACCATCCAATAAACCAATAATGTCTCATGGCCCCTAAAGCTTCAGCATCCATTAAACTAACTAGTTCCTTTTTTTCCATGTTTGGGTATAGTTCCAAGGCCATTCCCAGATTGGATAATGGATATAGTCCCAGTGGCTCCCCCAATTTGGATAGGTTGGAAACATGACAAGGACTCATTAAAGCATTAACCTATGGGACCAGAAACATGAAAAAACATGTGAAATGCATCCATTGTGCTTTAGATTCATGACAATGACATAAAAACAAAACAAAACCCTACAGAGCTGGCAGTTGAAAAAAGACGATTTGAAAGTGAATAGTAACCAGAAAAGGATACCCCTGGCTTACCTCCTCTTCATTCCTGCTAAAGGAAAGCCTTCTGGTCTCACCATCAACTACATTCTTTTCTGAAGGCTTCTTCTTCCAATAGCCACGACTTGTGATCCATTTCCGCCCCCGGTATAACTTCAAACTCTCGCTCTTCATTTCACCAAAATCTCATACGTTAGCTCTCTATCTGGACTCCACAATCGAATATAAATCCACACCAAAAAGAGAAGTTAAACAAAATCGATCTATAATGAAATACACATAAACTGAAGGGGGGAAATCAGTAGAAAGAAACAGATATTAAGATTCTACAAATTTAAAAAAAAAAAAAAAAAAATTAAATGCAGAGATGGAGAACTGCTGGTGAAACCAAGGAAGGCAAACATTGTAATGATATTGTAAGTTCAAATTTTAAACACACAACACACACACACAAGAGAAACAAAAAATACACATTACATAAATATATCTTAATACTGCCATTATAGGATTCAACTTACAAGCATTTGGCAAAGCAAGTTTGAGCTGAAGGTGAAGATGAGCAGAGAATGATCAGTTGCGGAGTTTCTCTCCACTATGAATGAAGAGAGAGAGAGAGAGAGAGAGAGAGAGAGAGAGGAAAAAAAGCTTTGAGCTTTGCCCACAGTTGAAGGGAGTTGCATACGGCGAAAGGAGGGAGAGTAAAAAGTGGAAGACTGCCATGAGAAGAGAATAAACGGGTCTGGATTTGAAACCAACACGGGTCAGTGATGACCCGAGATTATGTTATAAGAATCGAAATAATTTATTAATTTTTTTAATTTAAATTAATCAGTTATGAATAATTTAATTTAATTTATTTCATATTTTTTTAATTAAGTCGCAATATATAATTTACTTTATTTATTATTTTAAAATTTAAATAGTAATTGCGAATTTTTTGAGAAAGGGTAGGAGCGGGTAAGGAATCCCGGGTTGCTTTGACCCGACGGACAGTGTGAGTGGGAGTGTCAGCGTCGACAGGTCACGGTTCGTGTGTGAATTGCGAAGTCGAGTGAAGTGTCTTTGTCTGCTAGCTCCATTTTACCAATTTTTTAATCCCAATATTAAATGATTTAACATAATAAATAATTCATGTTATGCCAGAAACTAATATTATTTTTTCATTTTCTTTTACCTATAATGTGGATTGTGGAATTGATACTCGGGTGTAGGCTTAAGCACTTACTCGATTTGATTCATTAAAAGCTTATTAAATGCAGTATTAAACAATAGTAGAGACATAATAATGGTTAGCAGCTATATTATATATTAATTATGCATATAAAAAAACTTGTGTGATATTAGTTTACATTAAAAGAATATCAAATATTCCGTATGTCATTTTTATAATAAAATGTAATAATATTTTAAGAATTATTAAGTGTAATATTTTCATTGAAAAATATTAATTATTTCTTAATATTTTCATTGAAATTAAAGAACATAACATAAGATTTATGTGATTCAATAATGTGCCTATATCTAATAGAGCAAAACAGTTTTTTTTTTTTTAAATTAATTATGATGATAATTTCATTCAGGATTACAAATAGTATATTTGTATGTAACCTAACATACGGTACATTTACGAAATTATTCATGTACTATACCACGGAGGTGTTACGTCCGAATCTCAACCCACTCATCGAACCCTAGAGATAAGTACTAGAACGTAGCAGAGTGACAAAGCATGTCATATTTCATTACACATATAAGACATACAAAATACTTCAAAAATATTAGCAAAAATGTAAAATTTAATTTATTAGACACATTAAAAACTCAGAAGTCGCACTAGACTATATGATAAATTTAATCTATATATAATTGAGTGATTGACTTGAATGCATATATCATAGCTCCAACTAGTTGGTAAAATTGTTCTGAACATAGTTAATGTTTTTACTGCGACAAATAATAACGTTAGATAATTAATATGGGTTCTAGTCCATTCCGGTCCAATGTCCCTACTGTAACCACTTTCACCCAACAAGATAAAAGTTGGCAAATTATGCTGTGCATCCGTATGCACCATGTATGGTACATACAGATACAAAAATGATGTCGTTTTATTAAAAATGTGTGTCTCCCCTTAAAGAAAAAAAATTCAGGTTCGATTCCCAACAACAACATATGAACTATAATTCCAGAATCGATGAACTATAATTCCAGAATTGATGAACTATAATTCCAGAATCTATGAGCTAAAAATTTCAGAATGAATAAACTAAAATTCCATAATCTATGAACTAAAATTTCAGAATTGATGAACTACAATTCCAGAATCGATGAACTATAATTTCATAATCAATGAACTATAATTCCATAACTATAAACTAATTCCAGAATAATGAACAATATAAATAGAACCTAATTTTTTTTTAAAAGAGAGACGCGAGTTTTTTAATAAAACGACATCGTTTTGGCATCCGTATGCACCATACATGGTGCGTACGAATACACAGCATAACTATCCATAAAAGTTATAGGTGAATATAAACTGCTATAATAATTGCCCATTTACCATATGGGCCTATTGAACCGGATCCGACCCATAAGCCCTGGTGTTTTATCCGAGAAAGAGGGCCAGTCCAATCCTTGTTGTTGGTCCTAAAATCTTGTCAATCAACCACATGTGTTGTCTGTGGCCAATTTATATCATACACCACGGCGCGTGTTGCACTATGCGCCCAGATGCAAAACGACATCGTTTTAATTTTTTATTTTTTCTAAATTTTCCGTCCCAGTGAATGGCAATAGTTTTTTCTTTAAAAAAATCCCGCTGTTCAAGAATGTACATAATGTTATACTTGAATACACATAATGTTATACATGAATGTACATAATTATATAACAAAATATACATACTCTTTTTAAAAGATAATACACATAATTTAACATAATACATAATAAACATAAACTTTTAACATAATACACATCAACTCTTAACATAATACACACAAATTTTCTGATTCGGATGTACATATTGTATAAAAAATACACATAACTGTATGAACAATACACATAACGTTGTGAACGTACACATAACGTTGTGAACAAATACACATAATCCCAGCAACTTCATACCGCGCCTCCCAACACGACCCCAAAATAAGTCGTTTTGGGAGGCGCGCGGCGCACAGTGCTATGTTGCGCCGTGGTGTAAGATATAACGATTGTGTGTGTAGTTAAACAACTCCATGAGCATTAGCAATTAATTAGCATTAAGTTTGGGAATAATTAATTAGCATTAATGTAAAACAGAATGAGGATTGAAAAGTGCAAACAAAAGGTTAACACCAAATGAAAAATCTTTAAGTTTGTTTGCTAAATTAAAAATTAAATGCTTATAGTAAAATTTAACTAAGATTAAACACTCCTGACTTATCATAATCTTACAAAAACTAAGTCATGAAATATTGGTAATTGTCCTAACCCAATCAACCAGTCAAACAATATTGACAAGTCTAGTGGAGCAGCTTAAGACCCATAGAGCCCACCATATTAGCACAACTCATCTAAACTGGTATAATTGTATGAACCGCAGATATAAGTTATTGCATTCTGATGTTATCACATTTGTGCATGTTTTTATAGCTATTTTGATTAATCTTAGTAACAAGTTCTTTAATCGTACATATTTAATACGTGTTTTCCTTGCTTTTTCGTTAGAATATGGTTTTACACTTGTTTTGAATGTCTTACGGTGTTTGGTAGTGTTTTCACCATTATAGGTTAAGTGTAAAAGCAATGGGAGATTCTCAAGCACGATTGGATAAAAAAGAGGAAGTAGGTCGGAGCATCAGAGCCTCGACGCGTCGAGAATTTCCAGTATGTAGCTACAATTCGTGCCAGATCACAGGCTCGATGCGTCGAGAGTGCGGAATTTTGAATTTTTGGAACCTTCCTAAATTAATCACATTGGATTGCCACTATAAAATGATCATCTTCCATCAACCCCTATAGTTCTTTTCCCAAATTTTGGTATTGGAAGGCAACTAAGAGCAAGAACCAAGAAGACCATTTGAAGATTTACATTAGCTTTGGAGTAGAGAATTGGCTAGGAAGATTCGGGAGAATGTTTTCACTCTTTCTCTTACTTTTATTGTTGTTTGTTTATCTTTCAAAATTGTATTGATTGCTATTATGGCCATGAGTGGCTAAAACCCTTAGGGATTTTGGGTGAATTTGTTTATGAACCTATGTGCCTAGTCCGTTAAGTTCTTAATATATTTATGTCTGGTTTTATGATTTGTGTTGCAATCTTGTTTTAATATGTTGTTGTTGGTAATTAAAGGCCTAAATTACTTGCTTCATAGCTATGTTCATGTCATAACGAGAGTTAGGCATAAACTAGGGGCACACACGATTGCACTTGACTAATTATACATTGAGAAATGGCAACTTGGTTGGGGAATTTATTCTAGATTGTTGCGCATCGAGATATGGTAATAATTGAGAATAAATGAATGATGTTATTCGTTCTGATTGAATGTTTAAGCCACGAGAGTGAAAATTCACTAGGGATAGAAGATTACGAGAGTAATTCGATCCCACCTTGCATTCTCACACAAGTCTTAATTCCAAACTAAATATTACAACTTTAATTGGCACTAGGTGATTAAACATTGTGATCCCAAGAATCATGATTTGCTCTATGTTTACAAAACCTTGTTAATTTATTTACTCTGCCTTTTATTTTCTACAATTATCCAATCTTCAAGTTTCGTTCAGATTAGTTCCATACAAGTATCTTGATGAGAGTTGACAAAATTGGCCACTAAAATTAAGTATATCTTACCATTTTATCATGTGTTTAGTTAAATAAGTTGATACAAGTAGTTGGTTGTGACTTATTACACTTATAATCAACTGATATGCTAAGCATTTGGTGAAACTTACATCATCCATTGATACAGGGAGAGATAATATCTAAAGACTAACGAATAATTAGAGGACCTAAGATGAGAAAAAGTCTAACTTTTTGACAATAATTGGAATGAACATGTGGTTGGGGATACTGAGATTATGTTGGTCACTTGGTCTACTGTTGTTTCTTAGCTTTTAAATTAATCCCCATTAATATTTATAAATGTTGTGGAACCCATTGCGTAGACATTGTTGCTCACATGAATAATCTGTGTAAATTCTCCTATATTTAACGCTGTCTGCACCAGGTTGTTAAAACAACGTAACAAAGTCGCATGATTTATCCATTTTGTCGTGGAGGTTGGTTTACCCATCTTTGGAAAAAAAATGGTATCCTATATGGCTATGTACAACCTCAACCTCCTGTCTTAATTATCAACCAACTGCTGCCAATCCCTTTGCCTATGTGATTAATGCACTACATTGTTCCGAGAAACAGCTCAACTGGTTGATCAATCTAAAATTAAAAGAGTTTATATAATTTTGTTTAGTTGGCAGTTGCAAGAGTAAACGTACACATAATTTATGAACATGTAAATTGTTGAGATATGTTTAGCAATTTACATTTTTCATGGATAGGCGTGATGGGATTTTCGATATTACGGTGCAATCGTTTATGAAATTAATGAAATGTTGTTCCGAGAAATAGGTTAAACTAGTTGATCAATCTAAAAAAGTTCACAATTTTGCTTCGTTGATAGTCGTGAAAAAAAGCGTGTTGAAAAACGTGTAAATAGTTGATACGTATTTAATAATTTATTTCTTCTACTAAAGTTTCAAGATATGAGTGACGGGACACTTGATATTAGGGTGCAATCGTTTTGCAATAAATTAAATGAATTTTTGCCTTATTTTTGGTCCTACTAGGTGTGCTGACTGCTGACTACCCGAATTGGTCAAATTATCCACTCAATTTGGATAAGTTTAGGCATTCAAAGCATTACATATATAAAAAAATTGAGTGATAAAAAAAAAATCTATCGTTACTATTTCAGAAAATGCACTGAATATAATAGACCACATTTGTTTGGCAGCAAACCTGCGCCATCTTCTGCCGTAGGTTGTTCATTAAGCTGAAGAAAGTCATTAACATATATTGTGGGTAATTATAATGTCATGTAAGGAATTATAGTACTCCATCAATATGTTGTGTGGCATTTGAATTCCCAGAGGATCGGCAACTTGATTCCCCTTACAGTGAAGCTAAGGGGAGCTCATGAGCTTCTTGATTTCTGTGAATCTGAGAGGTAATTTCCATAAAACCAACCAAAGAATCACAATTAAGTCTACGATTAATTCATTAACTTTAACTATATGTTCATTTGTCAACTTTACTCTTCTCTTTTATTTTGTTGTAACTTAGTCTTAGTTTTTCATAAATGCTTGTATGAAACATGGCATTCCTTTACATTTTCAACTTTTCATAAGAGCATCCACATTAGTTGATCCCCGTTACGATGTTTAAGGAATTTTTGTAAGTGTGATTAAGAAAGAAATATGGAAGGGAAGAGAAAAAAAAAAAAAAAAAAAAATTGTAAACTGATTTTGAAAGAAAAAATTAGTGTCAGGCGCGCTGTCAGCACGCCTCACACGCCCAGTTGGCGCATGCATTGTGACAGTCACGCGAGACTGTCACAATGCTTTATTTCTTTGGTGGGTCCCACTTTTCTCCTATTCTCCCCAACCCTTGCAGATGAACCCTCCCCTCTCTCTCCTACATTATCTCTCCTATTTGACATCCACTTTTCTTACATTATCCTCCCAAATCTCCATTGATAATGTTGCTCTAAGTTTCGTTCCACCAAGGCACCAAATAATTATACGCAGCTGATAGCTTGTTAGGTGTGTTAGTGAGTTTGACTAGTTAATAACATTAGCTAATTTTAAAAAATGTTGGTAAATAGTTGATTACATGCAAAATGACTTTTTAAAAAGTATATATATATATATATATATATATATATATATATATATTATATAATATTATATATATATATATATGCAATTCAACTATAAGCTTAGATTTTTAGATGATATAGCACATACTTCAATTATATTGATGTTTAACCAAGTTAAAATTAATTCAATTATGTGTTAGCAAGAGAATCAAACTCATTACTTTTAGGTACGAGAATCATACTCTACATTATATATTTATAATTATGGTTGGACAACCTTTAGGTGGATGGCTGATGACAAACTAATGTTTTTTTTTTTTTTGAATAAATAATTGTTTAATAATACACCATCCAGTCGAACAATTGAGCGAATTGAACCACCAAACGCTTGTCAACTAACTAATCCTTTGAAGTTATTATTAGTTGATTTAAGTTGCACAGTGTACCAAATGATGGAAGGATCAGTTCCTGATTTACTACTGTCCATGAACGTTCATCAAAAGACACCTTCAAATAATATGCAGCGCAACTTAAATCAAAACAAGAAAAATAGACTAAAATAAACTTTTAAATCAATATAATTAAGTATTAACTAAAAAAAATTGATTTCAAAAATTAAAAAAAAAATCAAATAATAAACTAGTAAAAATTTAGAGCATTAACATCGGTACAGTTTTGAAGGGTTTTGTAAGAGTGATTATAAAAGAGAAGATGGTAGGGAAGAGAGAGAAAAAAAAACTGAAATTTTTTTTAAAAATAAAATAATAATGCGTTGACCGCATCACACGGGCCATTGGTTGTGCGCGAACGTGCACAACACTTGTGGTTTTTTTTTTTTTTTGATATGAACTCAACCTTTGCAAGACAAATATCCTTTCCATTATCCTTACTTCACATTTAAAAATAACTCAAATCGAGATAATTGATCTGACAATAACCCCTAAATAACTTCTATTACGGATGTTCTTAGGATTTGTTTGGTTTGCGGAAAATATTTTAAGGAAGTAAAATTGAAATTTCATGGAAAAGCAATTACTAGAAAAATGAACTCCATTGTTTGGTTGGTGAAAAAAGAATTACTGGAATATTAATTCTATTGTTTGATTATATTTGAAATTGTAAGGAATAGCGAGTATAAAGACATATATATCCCTACAAATTAATAAGAGTAATATAATTAAGAAATAAAACAAAGGTAAAATAGTCAAATCATGTCACTTTTTCTTCGCATTTTTCATGAAAAACAAAATCTTTAGTTCAACCAAGGATTTTGTTTTCCTCAAATTTGAAATTTTCATTTTTCAGTAAAATATGAATTTCATGAACTAAACACCCAAAAAAAAAAAAACATTTCCCTCCACTTAAAAAAAAAAAAATTCCCCTTAATTTTATTTTACTTTTTAAAACCAATCATAACCCTCCAAACTAAGATCCAATCCACTATCCACTAGCCCAGATTGTTAAACAGCCTTAATGCCTGCAGGCCTCAGTGGCTGCCTTCCTGTTTAATTAATACGCCCGTCGTTTTCTACTATCATAAAGACTTAGGTCTTGATTTGACACCCTCTCCCGCAATTAAAATTTATTCAATATATACTCTCCATAATAATAATAATAATTACAAATATTTTTAAAAATTTCATCCCAATTTTAAGTCTGATATATTCTTATTCTAAAATTTTATTAAAAAAATAAATCACAAAACACATCTCTATGATCTACATATATACTCTCAAAATGGTAGAATTCTTTGCTGCAGTTCTATTCACTCTCTCTCTGAATCGTTACCAAATAGTGATTAAAACTTTATTTCCACATTAAAATAATTATCAATTAAAGATTAAGACTTTTTTTGAAACTGAAATAATTACCAATTTGATTAATACTTTGTTCTTTACTTAGATCAATTAAGTGCAAATGAAGATTAGTATGAATATGATACAGACCACCTCATACCGTTAGGACTTGCTCACGCCTCGTGATTTTGACAAAAAAAAAATAATTGATTCTAAATTACTCTCCAAATAAAATATAATTCCGAATTAATCAAAATTATCCTATCAACCTAATATACGTTTTTGCCCTTGAAAGCAAATACTATCCCACTTGCACTCATTAAAATATTATTTAAAAAAAAAAACAGTTGCGCCTACTTTAGCGGCACACCATTGTTCCCCCTGTCCTCATCCCCCGGCGGGTCCGCACCTCGCCGGATACACAACGGAGGAGCTGCTAAATAACCGTCCGGTAACCACCGCCCACGCTTACTCGTATCAAAATTAATGCAAACAATAATTCCAGTTCATATATCACAATAAATATAGGAAATTGAAGAAAAAAAGAGATTATAACAGTAAAAAACTAGGGTAAATAATATTTATAAAATGGAGAAGATAAAACAAGGTAGCTTAGCTAGCTAGTTTAATTTACCAGATGAAAGGCGAAACTACTGGGCGCTTGTTTACCAGCGCAACCTAACAAAAGTACAATTAATTTTTTTTATTTTTTTTGGGTTATTTATTGCTCACCAGTCACCAGTAATCTCCGCTATCCGGGTCTTCGGGTTCGGGTTTCTCGTTCAAGTCGGGCTTCTCCTGAAACCAACACGGCTTCAGTTGAGTCGCGCAAGGGCTTTCACGCTCGCCGTCGCGCTGCTTGTAGGGCGGTGGTCGTGGCCGCCGAGGGAGGTTTGGATTGCGTCCACTCTGGCGCCGACTTCGACCGCTCTCTTCCGAATCGAAGCGGCGGACAAGTCGCTGAGTCCGGCGCCGTCGCTAACCAGCAGCTCCGGGAAGTTCAACCGCGCCGACGGCCGCGGAGGTAGTAGACGGCGGTGTCGTAGGCTCTCGCCGCCGCTACCGGCGTCGAATAGGATCCTAACCATATCCTCGACCGCTTGTTCGGCTCCCTGATTTCAGCCACCCATTTCCCCCACTTCCTCATCCTGATTCCTTTATAAGGTCTCTCATTCTTCCTCTTCTCTGAACAACACGACCCCACAACTTCCCCTTCCATCTCCATCTTCTCGCCCTTCAAATTCATACTTCTGCGCTGTGAATTGCCTATATATATCGAATGATTGTATCTGAATCTATCTTTCCCTGTAATCTAAAGCCACGATTGGAAGAATTTTAGAGAGAGAAAGAACACCCATGAAATTTTGGCTTTGTTAAGCAACTCCCAGTGTTTCTTTCGCTCCCTAACGCATTTTCTTTCTTAAGCTACTCAGGTTTTATATGCGGAGAATGAAAAATAAAAAGTATAATTATAAATACTACGTAGAAATATAAATATAAAAAATAAAATAAAAGCCTAGACAAAAATAACTCCTTTTCTAGTGTTCTTCCACTACAATCATTTTATATTGAATTTTCTTAAATCCGCCTTTTTGGGTAATGAAAAAGTATTTTATAGGTAATCATCAGTTAAATAACTAATAATCACTATTATAAGTTTAAAATTTTAATTTTATTAATTTGAGCCGGTCAATTATAAGTAACATAAGTTAGTTTACTTCCTTGTGGTCCGCTAGGATCACAAGATAGATCTTCTAGAATACACCGTCAAGCAGTGATGGATAATTTTTTTTTTCATTTTTCATATTTATTATTTGAAGCGTGGATCTACTGTTCATCCATGTCTTCATTTTTCCAATTTGGAAAATTAGTAAAATGAATTCTCTAAGTTCTAAATTTTTAAAATTTTAAAAATAATTTAATAACAAGTTTGGTTATTTTTTTAGTTTTTCATTTTTTATAAAAAATGATTTCCATTTTTTGTTAAGAGAATAATATTTCTACATTTAATCCTTAAATAATAAACTCAATTAAATTTAATTTCAATTATTAAAGACAATTTCAAATTTAGTTCTTGGCTACTATTTTTATAAGGAGTATAATTTTTGCAAAGCGAACTACCAAAAGTTCACTATACTCTCGTGTAGAATTTATTATGTTATTAATTTGTTCTTCAATTCTATATAAATTGTTTGGTGAGATATATATTGGTGGCATCTTGTCCAAATCTGATTATAAAAAAAGTTGGAATTGAAGACGTACGTTAATCGCTAAAATACATTAATTACTTTTAAACTGACTCCAAATTTCATGAATATGAATATGATATGAAATTAGTTATAATTCGAAGATAAAATAAATTATTACTCGATAATTACATTTGAAATTAACGAATGCATGGGCATCGTGAAACTAATGACAAATATAACCAATCACATTCAATTGTATGTATTTTTTATTTTTTTTTTTACAAATTTTATAGTACCAGTGACATTTTCATTCCATATAATAAATTAGAAAGCCATGATTGAAAGTTTTTCAATAATCCCAAGTATTATTGGAGATAATTTTTAATAATATGGGGTACAATATAAATTGATTGAAATACATCTCAATAGTACTAGTTGTAAAATGTTAATATTAATAAAATGTTTTTAAATACATAGTTGTAAATCACGGATTGTACTGTTTTTATTGAAATGATTTCAATAGTACCATATACAATCAGGTATTACATTACACAAATGTGATTAGTTTTAGTCGACATTTCTCAAATCGGCATGATAGAATTTCTCACGTGTTCTCAAATAATAAATAAATAAAATCAGTTCATTCATTTATTTTGAAAATACCTAATGACTTGGAAGCAATCAAAATGATAATGCAGTGGTGTTTCAATAAATAATTCAAACTTTAAAATGCCTTTAGCAAACTAAAGAGAGGTTGGTATGAAAATATCTAATAGATCTGTAACAATTAAAGGAAACAAATATATTGTGACCTTTATGTAAATAACTCAAATTTTAAAGTACTAACTAGTAACACTATATGAAATGCAATTAAGCAAAGTATAGAAGCATTTGTTGAAAAAATAGTGACATTTTACAAATAACTCAAACTAAAATGTAATTAGTAAGCACTATAAAGTGCAATTGTAAACTATATATAGTATTGAAATATTACAGAGTGATATGTTCACTACACTACATATTCGGGATGCACTCTATGGTATATTAGTTGGGACTCTATAATGTTATTATTGCATTTAAAGTTTAAGTTATTACACAAATCACTGTATCTCTCAATTTATTTTAAGCCTTTAAAATCTTTACAGGGAGATTATGAATGATTATTAATTCTCTCTGACATCTCTCCGACAATATTTTTATTTAATTCAAATCTATATATATATATATATTATATTATATATCTTCATGTATACCACTATACCCAATGTGGATTATGATATGTAATTGCATCTTATCTTTTTTGGTTATGTTTGTTTTGATTATATATATATATATAACATATACTACGTAATATATGAATATATATATAATAATACGTAAAGAGCAAGTTAAATGGGCGGGGGTCTTCGCTGTGCGTCGTACGGCGATTTTCAGTATACTACAGTGTAAAAAAAAACACACACAATAAATGTACATAAACATCAGAAATACACAAAACTGACCCAAAAAATAACATATACCTCCCACCCCAATGGTGTTTACTCCCCTAATGGTGTGTGTTTGGTGATGCGTATTAATTTTCCTCTGTTTTCTGTGAATGTATTTTTCTAACGTTGATGTGACGTATTTGTTGAATATTAGTGATGCCGCACGTCGCCCGTAAGAAAACGCCGTACCTGAACTAGTCATATAATAAATATACTAACTATAGTATATACTATAACTACTAATACAACCACTATATATATAATAATCGTATATATATATAGATATATATATATCTATAAATTGAAATGAATTAAAATTGAAATTACCATTAAATTATTATATATTCACATACTTATAATAAATTCAAGAAATATAGTAGATACGAATAACAAGACAACTGATCAACTGAAAAGTGATTAGCTAGCTAACAAAGAGAAAATCAAAAAAAAAAGAAAAAAAACAAAAAAAAGGAGAGAGAGATCATTATATTTTGTTGGAAAAAAATATAACATAATTTTGTTGCTGGTACCGCTAGCGCTACATAACGTGTAGGTTTTTTTTTTTTTTTTTTTTTTTTAATCAAAGAGATTTTTCTGTTATCTACGATCCGTGGTCGTTAAGACTGATCGCGGAAAATCGTTATTTGTGAAATTCATATAACATAATTTATTAACTAAAAATTATACATAATATTTTGTATTAAAGTCTATAATGTATATAGTGCATTTAACTATAAGTCTATAATGTATATAGTGCAATAACTGAATTCAAAAAAAAAAATACTAATAACAAAATATACATAATTATATTACTAAAATTATGATATTTTAATTTTATATACATATTTTGGATTAAAGTCTATAATGTATATTAGTGCATCCTAATCCACAATGTATTGATGTTAAGACAATTTATATCGTGCACCACGGCGCACATTAGCAATATGCGTCCAGGCACAAAACGCGCGCGGTTTTTTGTTAATGTTATTCGTACGTTCGATCAGATCAAATTTTATTATGTGTATTTAGTTAAAAGTTTATTATATTTGTTATGAGTTTGTGTATTTAGTTGTATTATGTTAACCAAACCCCATTATGTGTATTCGGTTAAAAGTTTATGTGTATTGTGTTATGATTTATGTGTATTCAGTTAAGAGTTTGTGTATTATGTTATAAATTTATGTGTATTTTATTAAGATTTGTGTATATATTGTTTTATGAGTTTATGTGTATTATGTTAAGAGTTTAGTGTATTACGTATTATGTTAGATTATGTGTATTCTGTTATGAATTTTATGTGCATTCAAAACATAGATTTTTTTTAACAATTTAAACAAAACGATGTCTTTGAGAGGCGCGATGCATACAGTACTATATGCACGTGGTGCACGGTATAACGATTGGATTTGAATTGTTAAAGGAAATATAAGGAGGAAATATTTGTCTACGGAGATAAAGAAAAAGTCAAACCCAAATTGGTTTACGCGTTTTTCTGACTCATAAGTCGTAACTCTTAAATCCATTATTTATTATTTATTAATTTTTGATTCATAAGCTATTCCAAAATATCCTCTACTAATGAATAATGATAGGGGTTTATTATTCCAAAAGGCTGAACCCCAACCCTAAGGTCCGACAGAGCATTTGGAGTGTAAATCATGATGACTCTACTGAATATGAAATTATAGAGACTAACCGGTGCTCACTGCGCAAAGAAGCCCCCCTCCTTTGAGAGCACTCACACTGTCGCTGGTGAAACTCGATCCCTGATCATTATTTCAAAGTTTCACTCTATGACCAGTTGAGCTACCCATGCGGGCATGATTAGATTTTATGAATTGTGAGGTGGAAGCAAAGAAGATAGTTTTGTAATCATACGTTCACATGTTAACAGCGGACCCTATTATACATTTGTCGGCGCAGCGCATCTATTGCTCCGTTACGTTGCATTTTGGACGTGTAACTGTCACCCGTTTCATACCAATTTTTCTAATTTTTGGATGTCGGGTGTCAATCATTCCACCACCGTTTTTTATTTGGAATTTATCTATCCCAGTAATGTACTTCTGCAATTTATACTTTTAGCATAAAATATAATTTTATATAATTCATGCTATATATATATAGTAATACATATACACACATATATATAAAAGGGTGAAAAGTAAGGACAGCTGCCCCCACTTTTTTTACACTGGGTCTGCTCATGAACCAATAAATACTAAGTATGACAGATAAAATGAGACAAAGAGAGTACATGTTTACTAAAATGTATTAAAATAATATGATTTCACACTAGACTTAGTTTGTATACGAGTAATTTGGTATTGTGTATACCTTTCTTCATAGTGGCCTGGAACATGAGCAATGTTGTTGAAGTATTTGTTTAGGTGATCCGTGGCTCTATTACATTGTAGTATCTGTTCTAAAACACAAAGAACTAATAACGCCTCTACTCAGGTTCGAACTCACAACCTTCCAAATGAAAGTTCAACCCGGGTACCATTAGACCAATAGTTGCTGTGCAACCGATGTACCATGCGCATGGTGCATACGGTTCAAAACGACGTCGTTTTGACTAAAAACGCGCGTCCCACTTTTTTTTTAAAAAAATCAGGTTCGACTCTCAGCAATAACATTATTGTGGAATATAGTTATTATGAATTTCTGGATATATAGTTATAAATTTGTGATATATATATTATGAATTTGTGGATATTTGTTCATTCTTTGTGGATATTAGTTCAATCATATATTGTGGATATTTAGTTCAATCATATATTGTGGATATTTAGTTCATTATTCATTGTGGATTTTTACTTCATTCATTCACTGTGGATATACTAGTTATGAAAGTTGTGGTTATATAGTATGAATTTCTGGATATATAAAAATGCTAATTGCCGGGAATCGAACCTGATTTCTTTTTTAAGTGGGACGCGCGTTTTTTTTTTTAAGCCAAAACGCGCCGTTTTGCAACCGTATGCACCTTGCAAGGTGCTTCGGTTACACAGCATAATTTGCGCATTAGACCACATACGTCTTGTTACTCAAACCATGATCTTAATTTATCATAAAAATTAGTTTAAAAGTGAGATTAGTTAATTGAGATTAATGGTTCATGAGTTAGAGTTGAAAAATGTGTTTTGCTTATTAGAAAAATAACAATAATAGTGTGTGATTGAACTGTTAAATCACCATTTTCAAAACAAAAAAAAAAAAAAAAAAGAACTTAAATCAACCATTAATACACATTTACCAACAATATATAAAATAAAACATACCCCTCCAACCAACTTTTTGCCAACAAATTTGATAGCAATTTGGAGTGATTGAGCCACTCCCACCACCCTAAACCGGCCATCGTCTTTAATGGGCTTTTGAAACTCAAATTTAAGATTGAACCATGGAAGTTATAATCCTTTTGGATATTAGTTTTAAATCAAATTAATTCTATGTAGTAAAATATACATTTTTAATATTGAAACAAAAAATGTATGTATTTTCAATATATTCGTATAATCGAATAGTATAAAACCTATAACTTCAAACAAGATATTACATTCAGATAATCAAATACACATTGATACAGTAACACTAGGCGTTAGTGTTTAAGTTAAATTTTTTGTGAGACAAGAGAAACCTACAATTATTACTCGAGATATATACTAGATAAATTCTAACTTTTAACATAAATAAAGCAATTTAGGTGGTGCTAAGATGACCAATTCAAACCAAGATTTGCGAATCTCACTCCCCTTCTTCCTCTTTCTCTTCCAATTCAGCATATTTGCCTAGAAAGTTAAGTAAAAACCTCTTTTGATTGTGTTGCTTTAACAATTGATTTTATTACACTCTTTATTTTATACTCTTAATTTTTATTTTTCTCACAATTTTTTTTTTATGTAGGACACAATTTTATGAACGCACAAATGAAAAATACATATTCTAGTTTTCCATATTAGAGAATAGAAGTAAATGAGTAAAATTTAAGACTATGCAAGTAGAACTCTTATAGAACCACAATAATGGTTTATGACTCAGTTTTTTAGGAGAACATAGCTTATGCGGGGGAGAAAGAGACGAAGGAGAGAGAGATATGGAGCTTCCTGCAAGAATTGATTTTTTGTGGGTCTCACAAGAGGAGAGAAAGTGGAGAAGAGAAGTGCAGCCTAGCGCGTTTTGCGCATATACAGCGCCCAGTCGGACACGTACAGTGCACACGCCAACTAGCGCGTTAATTACTATTTTTTTCCTTTTACGTCAAATTAAACCAGTTTTTTTTTGTATTTTCCTTTCTTCTCTCCCTAATTGATGCCCTAAAAAAAAAAACTCATATTGAGGTTAACTCTTAGATCATCATATCATAGACTATTATGATTTTTGGTACAATAATTGCATGCAATGCATGGAAGAGAAAGAAAAAAAAAAAAACTCTTTGCATGAGTCACATATTGAGACATAAAAAGGTCAGAGGAAGGAAAAGTTGTGCGTGTTTGCGCACAGCAAGCCAAGCTAGGCGGTACTTGACAGTTATTTAATATTAACTTTTTCAAAATCAATTTTATTTTCTTTTCTTTTCTCTCTTTTCCAATTCTCTTTCTTAATCATCTTCCAAAACTCCTCAAAAATCACAAATATATTTCTTCTTATTAAGGCTCCTCGACATTATACCGAGTAAATGTTATCTTTAAAGTAAAACATTATTACATGTTAATTACCAAAATCGTACGGACTTTGATACAATACAGTCGCGTGGAAACGTGAGATGCTCCCGGATAACGGCTCATCTACGGCTATGCCTAAAAAAGACGTATATATTAATTAATTAATTGGAATGCTGACGGCCGAAGACTAACTCGCAATTCCTCGTATTTATGCCTATACTCAACAGCGCCAACATCCATTAATTCTCACTCCGTAGTTTATGTTTTTTTCATGTGTGTACTCTGATCTCATCGGAGTGTCCCCAAACAAGAAACTTCCCCTCGATCACTTTCTTTATTGTCTTGCTTCCTTGTTTTCTGCAACCAATGTTATTGGCCTGCCTTCTTCATATAAACAATTTCAACAAAACAGTTATATAGTTATATAGGTAGAGACAATACCAAATAATTAATTCGGAATCACTATGATTTTAAATTTGGAACATATCATGTTGTTTGATTAAATAGTTAATTTATTAGCTTATTTGATCATACTATCAGGTTTGCTTGCGCCTTAGGTCGTAATACAACAATAGAAATGTTGAGTGTAATTCGTTTTGTAATACGAACTGATTGCTTACGAAATACTCAAATTTAAAAGCTGCTCAAAGTACTTTCGATCAACTTTTTAGTTAAATTATTTGTATGTAATCAGTAACAATTTGAATTTACTAAATACTTAATGTAAGTGTCAGTTACCACTGTGTTCCTCCTATGTACCTTCTTGTTTGAGAAGGTCAACCTAATGCCAACATTCATCCTATAACAAGTGAATCATGTATAACAAAAAATGCATACGAAAATAGTGAATGAATTAAATGATAGTGAGGGATATGAACTACTTTTAAAAACGAAGGATATTTCAGAAAATAGAATGTAATTAGGGTTCTATCTCAACTTGATCCCGATAATTTTAATTCAATAGAAAAAAATTATAATCTGTGGTGCCATCATTTCTTTTGGAAAAGTTTATAATCCTTTTTAGCAAGCTTTTCAGCTACCAACTAGAGCTATAGTTGATATGACAACATAAGCATAACACATGGTTGCATACATAGTTTGACAAATTAGCAGCAATAGGCAATTTAGGTCCCTTTAGAGAATTTTTTGCTGATCAATTGTTATGATGCGTGCTCGAAGCAAAAACGACGTCGTATTTAATAAAACACGCGTGTTCCCTTTAAAAAATCAGTTTGGATTCCCGGTTAGCAACAACGGCTGGGATGAACTAAATTCCAGAATCAATTAGCTTACATATATGATAATCAATGAGGACGGTGGTAATTCAAGAATCAAT
>VALG01010370.1:38778-59228 GCA_009835305.1 Ipomoea purpurea
GGTGGAGGATAAGTTGTAAGGTTATTGACATTTCATATCAACTATAGAGGTGCAAATGGCAATCCAAAGTGTTGTAGGGTACGTTGTACTTAGAATGTATATTATGAGCAAGATACCAATTGAAGATTAAAAATTTAAAAAAAAAAACAAAAAAGAAATAAAGAGGTAGAAGATGAAAAGTGACATTAAGTATGGAAGCATCTTCAGTTTGGTATCTATCCTACCTGGGATACCTCCATCCACTGGCATGTGCAATTTACAAAGGCCTTTTTCAAGTTCTTCATGTCTCTTACTTAGTTGGACGTTGGTTCCTTTCAAAAGTGGGGAATTTTAAAAATAAAATTAATTAATTTTTTTTTTAAAAATAAAGATCAGATAATAATAATAATAATAATAATAATAATAATCAAAATATAATAATAATAATAATAATAAAGCACAAAATGTAATATGTGGTTGTGATTTAGTGGAAGAGACTTATCCATCATTAACCAAAGGTCAATGATTTGATCTTGACTTTGGGTATGGAGCAACCTTGAATCTCCAGGTCAGCTATCTCACCTAAAAGAGGAGATGTGCCTATAATTCAGCAATGAGATTAGTCACTGTGTACGACTGCCATACTCTGGTTAAAAAACAAAAATTAAAATAAAAAAAAAAGAAAAAGAAGCACAAAGTGTGACCCTACCTAGCCGACCTTATATTCACAAGTTTTTGGAATGATGTGTAAATTCTTCTCCAGTCAATAATTTAGTTTGAAATTCCACTCATTTAAGCAATGATCATGATCCTTGTAACATTATTAACTCTTTATTTTATTTTAATCCCCTTTGTATCCCAAAATCGTTTTATCTTCTATTTTAATTTCTAATAAACGGTTTGGAATTGAAGTTCTAACACTCTAATTGACCATTGATGAAAATTAAATATTTTGATATGGCATCTCAGCTGTCTCTTTCCAAAATTGAAAAAGGAAGGGATATTTTACTTATACCAATAAGTTGAAAAAGAAAATGAAAAAAAAAAAACAATTCTTTCAAAAATATATATTTCTTATTTTCTTTTTAAACATAAGAACACTAGCAATGACAATATCAAAATCATTTTTTCATTTCCCCACCTCCCCCGCCGAATAACACACACATATATGAACTGGATGAAGTGCAAGGAGGCACCCAAGTATGGACGTGTTAACTCAAAAGTGTACAATGCAAATTACAAAAAAAGTACTTGTAACATATGATAGGTAAAAGTGTAACTAAAAAATTTAAAAATAAACTTTAGAAAATCTAAAAATGCACAAATGATATTTAAAAATGCACTCCAAACTCTAAAAAATGCTCATCATACAAGTGTGATTCACAAACTCTAAAATGTGCACTTTTATAATTTCTGAAGTTTACTTTTAAATTTTGAGTTATTGTTGGAGGTGCTCGAATAGTCAAGTTCAATATCTTGTCATCGAAACGTGACGCTGAGTATTACATAAGTATAAGGAAATCAAGTTGCATCTTCGACACTTTGGGCAAGAATATATAAAGCCAGGTATTACCCGAATACATCTTTTGTTGATGCTACCATAGGAAATTGCCCAAGTTTTTGCTGGAGAAATAATGGCTGCGCACGGAATGGTTTGTTCAGGGGTAAGGAGGCGTGTAGGGAATGGACAAAAAACATTAATATGGGGACATCCCTGGCTACCAGATAATCCCAGTCCGTTGGTCCAAACAATAATGCCCCAGGAGTTGCGACATGCCCATGTAGCAGGATTGATTGACCAACAAACTAATACCTGGGATCCACAATATTCTGACTGATTTATTTGTTCCTGAGGATGTCACACGTATTTTAATGATCCCTGTTAGCCCTGAAAATGAAGACACTTGGTATTGGAAGGGGGAGATGAATGGAATATACTCAGTTAAAAATGCCTATAGGCAAATTAAGGGGGATTATGTGCATAACCCAGGTGATTTTGATAAATGGGTTACTATATGGAAATAAAAAAGTGCCACCCAAATGGAAGACCTTTTTGTGGAGAGCAGTCTGTGGTATCCTCCCTACTATAGACAATCTAATAATGCGACGAGTTGAGATTGATCCGCTGTGCCAAATGTGCCAAGGGGCGAATGAGAACATCATGCATGCGTTACTCGAGTGTGACTATTCAAAATTAGTGTGGGGTATGTCGGGGTTGCCGATTACCAATATACATACAATTCTTTGCCAATATGGCTTATGGGAATTTTTAATGTCTTGACAGAGGAACAATGTGCCTAGCAGTGGAGATATTATATACTATCTGGAGTACCCGCAACAAGGCGGTATGGGACCACGCCCTCCCAAGACCGACGGACACATGGAATCGGGCGGGGGCGGCCATGCAAGCATACCGACGTGCACAGCCCGGCCTGCCGGCACGGACACTTACGGCCGTGAACGGCCAAGCCGCCGGCGATGTACCACGCTGCTACATAGACGCGGGTTTCAGATCGGGTACGGGAGAAGCATCCTATGGTGTAGTTCTCGTCTCACAACATGGATCGTTTGTTGCGGCAATGAACGCGGCTCGCGGGTGCTTTCTCGGCTACTATGGCCGAAGCACTGGCCTGTAAGGAGGTGCTCTCTTGGCTTAAGAATCGGGACATCATGGAGGTAGACATGTTGACGGACTGCATGGATTTACAACATATGATGCGTTACAAACCACACGGCTAACTGCTCCTACCTTGGGATCATTGTGGACCAGTGTAGGACTGCTATATCGTTATTTACGAGATGCTCGCTGAGTTATATTTCGCGCGAAATTTAAAATTTACATGCTCATACTTTAACTACATTAGCTTTCGATCAGGACCAACCTATGTATTGGGACACTGTCCCTCCTGACTCTATCATTCAGTTATTCATTAATATACCGCATGGAAAATTTCAAAAAAAAAAGTTACATCTTTGCTATTAGTTATAACTTTTGGCGTAATAATAAACACTTAATCTGACAGTTACGTACACTTTTATAGTTTACACGGTATATTTCAACAAATTAGCGCATGTTCTCACCGGATTTGTTTCTTATATTTATATATAAAAGAGTGCAAATTTTAGTTTTTAGTGGTTGGTGGGATGGAGAATATTGCAATAATATAATCCATCTTCATCTTCACACCAAATTCACCATGCATGGAGTTGATTGTTTTGCACGCTGTCTAAACCTGTCTCACACTTTTACCGTTGAGATCGGATTTTTGCACTGTCACTTCTTTTATTACCTTTTTTTTTTTTAACTTTTGTTCCCCGCCCAAAAATAAATCAAGGAAAATTGATTAACACTTTTTCTTTTCTTCTTTTATTTTACTTTAATTTTTTGAATTCTTTTAGTAACGGATTATGGGAATTAATCTAGTTTAGGAATCAATTGCATGTTTTGTAATTGGCTTGAAACTGCGGGCGTAGTGACCTGGGTAATACAATAGGTCAATAATCAACAAATTATTTAAAATCCAATCCGTAACATTATCTTAGTAAAAGAATTCGAATAAAAAGAAAGGAATTTTCAATTAAATAAATTAAAGCATTACCACAATAATTGATTTACAAATTAATGTAAGTTTATATCTTTGAAATTATTCTTTAAAAAATTATAATTGAATCACCAATTAAGGGTGTGTTTAGAAATCATGAAAATGACTTTTGAAAAATAAATCATTTTATAGAACATATTTTCATTTTCAGTGTTTGATTTGCATCCTGGAAAACTGTTGTTGATGTGTTTGGTCCATTTTCTGAAAAATGAGTAGAATTGTATAATCAAACATTTTAATTGTTTTATTTAAAATATAAAAATATTTATAAAAATATTAAAAATAATATTATTTATTAAAAAAAATTAATAAAAAACTTTGAGTACTGGTTTCCGCAGGAAACTAGAGCACCCTGGAAACCAGACAAGGTTGTGCTCGTCGATATAGGAAACAGACCAAGGCTGTGCTCATCGATGTAGCTGTAGTATGGGAAAAATTAACCTCGGGGTATGTAATTATAGGGTCAATAATCTCGCACATGAAAATATGAATGATAAAATGGTGATTGCAGGGAATCAATAAACAAGTGCACAAGGATTTAACGTGGAAATCAAAGCGGTAAAACTACGAGCTTTTTGGACTAAGCCAAGCCGAAAGTCTTTTGTTATATTTGTAGTAGGTGTTGTACCTGTACATAGGTAGCCATGGTTATGGAATGAATGAGGGAAAGAGTATATATATGAGATGTTTATATTTGTGACTGGTCTCCCCCTTTGTTTGCGGCCCGGAGCCTTTATATAATGTCATTATTGTGCAGTTGTAACTTCCCGTAGCCTTCCATATTTTCTTGCCATAACTTCTTCCATTTTGACTAATATTATTATTATTATTATTATTATTATTATTTTATTTATTTTATTTTATAATAATAATAATAATATAATAATAATATAATAATATAATAATATATATAATAATAGTATGACATGCATATTATATTCTTCCATCACGCTAAATTATGGCGGAAATCATTTTCTCCAAAAACACTATTTTTCTTTTGACGGGAAATAATTTCTGTTGACTTTGATTTTTCAAACTCTTCCAAACACGAAAAACCTAAAAAGTAATTTTCAAAAATTATTTTTTGGATTTCCAAATACCCTAAATTCAAATACAACAAATATGTATGTATGTCAACCCTTGAATTAGTCGGATTAAGATAATTCACGTGGAATTACTATTGATGGATGTGATCCATCCCTGAATTCGTGCCAAGATCCCTGAATTCAACCCTTTAATTACTAGTAAGCGTTGTTTGATTGTGTGTTGCGTCTATTTTTATTGAGCAAATACCAATTTTGGTCCCACGAGTATTAGTAAAATGACAGTTTTGGTTCATATGTTTAATTCCTATCAATTTTCATCCACGACTATTGTTTTAGTACCAATTTTTATCATACCTGTCACCCTTTCGGTCAAGACATGTCGAAATATGAAATTATTGAGGGTAGTTTCGTGATTTTCAAATTAGAATTCATATTTGAGCATGAATAAAGGATTTAATCTCTAAGATCTATCCCAATTCGCAGTTTTCCTCCTCAAATTAATGTAGGATGAGGAGGAGAACTGCGAATTGAGATCAATCTTTGGGCTTAAATTCATTTATTTCTGCTCAAATTTGAATATTAAGTTGAAAAAGACGAAAATGTCTTTAAATTTTTTAGATTTTGGGCTGTTTTAAATAGATGGGTGACCGACGTGATGAATTTTGGTACTAAAATAATAGTCATGGATTAAAATTGATACAAAAACAATAGTCGTTGATGAAAATTGGTAGAAATTAAACATGTGGACTAAAATCGTCATTTTGCTAATACATACTACTCATGAGACTAAAATTGGTATTTGCAGCTCTATTTTTATTTGTTGTACTTAAATTTAATTAAGCTCTGAGGCTGTCTATTAGTATTATCGAGAGAGCTGTCTATTAGTATTATCGATTTAAAATGTTTAGTTATGCACAATTTAAGTAAATTTACCTTTTACACTAGGAATACTAGTGCAGCTGACAGGGATATCGTGGCACATACACTAGAAGTGTTCAGGCTCCGAACTTTGGGAAATATTTGGGAACTACCAGCATTTGTGGGAAGAAATAAGAAAGCAGCTTTTTCCTATATTGAGGATAAAATCAAACAAAGAATTGGGGTCATGGAATAAGAAGCTCCTAACGCAGGCTGGAAAGAAATACATTGAAAAGTGTAGCACAAGCTATGGCCTACTTTTTCGATGAGTGTTTTCTTGTTGCCTACATCGGTATGCTCTACTATGTGAACACACAATGAACCGATACTGGTGGGGAATCTGGGACTGACCGTGGTATTCATTGGAAGGCCTGGGATAAGCTATGTATCCCTAAGAAATATGGGGGATTTGGGATTCAAGGATTTAAGAGCATTTAATTTGCTATGTTAGGAAAACAAGCATGGAGATTTCTTACCAATCCAGATTCCTTGTAGCCCGCATTTATAAAGCTAGATATTTCAAGGAACGCCCCTTTAATGAAGCATGCCTTGGAAATAATCCGAGTTATTGTTGGAGGAGTATCATGGCAGCCAAAGACTTAATAATTGGTGGGGTGAGACGCCGTATTGGAAATGGTAACTCAACTTTCATATGGAAGGATCCTTGGCTACAAGATGAAATGGACCCAATGGTCCAAACAGAAATGTTACCACAATTGATGGATGCAAAGGTATCTGGGTTAATAGATCAGACAACTGGAACATGGGATACACATATTTTAGCAGATATTTTTGATCCAGGGGGATGTGCCAAGAATATTGAAAATCCCTATCTCCCCGGAATATGAGGATACATGGTATTGGTTGGTGACCCCAATGGATGCTACTCCGGTCAAGAGTGGTTACAGGCACATAGTTGGCACCCTATGAGGGTAATGTGGGTTTCGAAAAATGGGACACACTATGGAAATACGAATCCCCCTAAATGGAGAATGTTCTTGTGGAGAGCTATAAGCAATATCTTACCAACAACCAACAACTTAATTATAAAGAGGGTGGATGTTGATCCGATATGTGCCATGTGTGGATTAATCAATGAGGATATTTTACATTCATTAGTCTGTGTGATTATGCAAAGTCCATATGGACACAATCTCACCTTCCATTGCCCCATGTTGTCACAAATGTTTTTCATGAATGGTTTGGGACAATCTTGAATGTTCTAAACTCTAATGAAATGTTATTTGCAGCTGGAATTCTATACAACATTTGGAGATCCCGGAACAATGCGGTATGGAATATGTGTCTACCAATGCCAAGAAGAGTTTTTGATATCGGCGACAAATGCGACAAAGGCTTGGCAAACAATATATGCTCATTGCCGAAGGTCCCCTCAACCGCATGCTACGTCCACAACAAGCTGGAACACTGCCACTATGCTACATGTGCCCACTGCCGAAACGTTGGAGCAAGATACCACTGGCCGAATTAATGCCTACTCCCCCAATGCGTGCTTCATAGATGCAAGTTACAGTACTGCCGCAATGAAGGCCACAGCTGGAGTGCTATTATTGGACCACGTTGGAAAATATGTATCGGCTTGTTGTGTGCCACCACAGATTTTGTTTCTCACCTCTTATGGCCGAGGCCTTAGCTTGTAAGGAGGCGTTGTCATGGCTCAAGCACCGGGATGAGCGGTATGTTCAGATTTATACGGATTGCCAGACTTTACGAGCCTATCTAGGCTCAACTATCCGACCTCGGTCTTATCTTGGTTATACTCTTGAAGAGTGCAGAAGTCTTATAGCTACGTTTAATTCCGTCTCAGTTAATTTTATTCCTAGATTGCAGAACATTATGGCGCATGATTTAGCATCGGCTGCCTTTAATTATTCTACTACTATGTACTGGGACGTAGTTCCCCCTGACTTTATTATGATTCATATATAAATGCAACCGATTCGGTTTTTCAAAAAAGTAAATTTACCTTTTTGTAGTTCTTTACTGGTTAGGATAAATCACTGCTCACATTATGCACTTTGCCACTTTTACAATTCATATTATGTCCATGTTTGGTAATGACTGTTAGCTGTCAGCTGATTTAGTTAATTAGAGGATATAATTAGTTGATAACATTAGCTAATTGTATTAAGGTGTTTGGTAAATTAACTGTTAGCTGATAGTTGTTTGATATAATTTTTTTTTTTTCAAAAAAAAAGTTAATTGAAAAAGTTGCTTTGAGTAGCTTTTTAAATTTTAGCATTTTGGAGTACAAAAAACTAATTAACCAAACATTTATATTGATTTTTAAACCAAGTCAAACAATTAATAGTGATCAAATAAACAAAATTGACATATAGGCTAACTATTTTACCAAACAGACCTATGTATTTTTATAACCATTGATATTATATACTTTTAAATTAATAATAAAAGAATATATTTAATTTAAATGAATATTTTTTATTATCCTGTAATTTAGGGAGATTAATAATAAAAGAATAGAACAAATACCAATTTTGGTTCCACGAGTACTATTAGCCAAATGACAATTTTGGTCTACATGTTTAATTCTTACCAATTTTCATCAACTACTATTGTATATTTGTACATTTTAGTATCAATTTTCATCCACGACTATTGTTATAGTGCCAAACTTCATCAAGTCGGTCACTCATTCGTTTAAGACATGCCAAAATCTAAAAATTTTAAAGGCATTTTTGTCCTTTTCAACTTAAGATCCCAATTTGAGCATGAATAATGAGATTTAAAGCCTAAGATTGATCTAAATTTGCAGTTATCCTCCTCATCCTACCTTAATTTAAGGAGAGAACTGTGAATTGGGATTGATTTTTAGGGATTAAATTCATTTATTCATGTTCAAATTGGGATCTTAATTTGAAAATGACAAAAATACCCTTAATAATTTCATATTTCGGCATATCTAAAACGGAGGGGTGACCTGTGTGATGAATTTTGACACTAAAATAATATTCATGGATTAAAATTGGTACTAATTAAAACAATAGACGTGTATAGAAATTGGTAGGAATTAAACATGTGGATCAAAACTGTCTTTTTGCTAATACTCGTGGAAAGAAAATTGATATTTGCTCTAAAAAAATATATTTAATTTAAAAAATATTATAATAAAAGAAATATGTTTATTTTTAATATCCACGTAGGCGCCACCGTTGCGAGGTAACTTGTTGAGGATGCATAGGACCAACTTGCTAATTGATACAAAGGAACAAATTTGGTTACTTGAGAGATCTAATTGCACATTTTTTAAGTTCAATAACTTGCTTACATTTTCGTGTTTAGTTCAAGAGAAATTTGAACTTTTTTTCAAAATAAAAAATAAAAAAATGAAATACAATCATTTAAATCTTACCAAGCAATTTCTCCAAACAACAAATTAAATGGAATACTTTATTTAGTAGAAGAAAGCTAGTGATTGATGTTAGATTTCAGTAATAACTTAGCACGTTTGCGTTGCTTAATCAAGTTGTTAGTTTGGTTATTCGGTCATTTTCTCTTATGGAAGATTGGCAGGGTGGTGGGATGCCATAATCATATGTACGTATAACTCATGCAATCTAAACCCTATTATTTCACCATAATTTAACTAATCAATCAACTCAATAAATTTATAAATTTTACTTTATACTAGCTAAAAATTTAGAATACGGCAAATTTTACTATGTTAGCTGTGTGGACGATGGTCAAAACGGTGTCGTTTATTTTAATGAAAAGAAACGTCACTCGTTCGGCGTAACTAGTTCTGTTTGTATAACATATTCAGTTTCATTTATATACATTGTAGTTTCATTTCAGCACAACTAAAGTTTCATTTTGATTCAACTACAATTTCATTGGACATTATGCATACAATAGTCTTATTCACAACACTAATAAATTATAATTCTAATTCAGCTATGGTTTCATTAGACAATATACATTCAAATATGTGAAACTATTATTCAATTTCATTTTATATGCAATGTAATTTCATTACAACACAAGTAAAGTATCATTTTGATATAACTATAATTTTATTTGATAATATACACTCAATATGCGAGACATGTTATTCAGTTTTTTTTTTTTTTTATACATACCGTAGTTTATATTTAAGCAAAATTAAAGTATCATTTTCAATTCAACTACAGTTCTGTTTGACAATATATACTCAATATCTGAGACATATTATTAAGGGGGGTGTTCAATCCAGACTTTTAAAGAGTTTTAATGACTTTTAACGACTTTCAAAGTTTGGTGGTATTCAATTTAGACTTTTAAAGACTCTTTAAAAGTCTACCGGTATTCGATTCAGACTTTTCAGAAGTCTTTAAAAGTATACTGGTATTCGTTTCAGACTTTTATAGAGTCTTTAAAGTCTACTGGTATTCAAATATTTATCAACTTTCAAATAACTCTATCAGAATAGGATTTCTGTAGACTTTTTCTTCATTAATATAAATAGATGAAATCCGACCCTCCAACCCCAAACTTTTCAATTTTTTGTATAGACTTTTTTTTTCTCTATCTAAACCAGACAAATTTTCATCAATTTTCGGTACGTTTCAAACTTTCATAATACTATACGTTGTAATTTTTTTTCTCTTATATTTATGCAATTTTGTGTTTGCTGCGAACAGCAGCAAGAATTTATTGCTGCTGTTCGCAGGCAAATTTGCTTACTGCATGTTCGCAGCAGATTTTAAATATGCTTAAATAATATAATCTATGTTATTATTTAGTGAAAATAGATTTATTAATTGAAAATCTATTTTCTTTATGTATAATATAATCTATTTTTGTGAAAATTAATATTTTTTTTTTATTTTTTTGCAATGTATTAATTTATTTATGATTTATATAAACATATTTTTGTACGGAAATTATAAATAAATGTATTAGTAGAAGTTATGGAATGTTTGTAAGGGTGTATTCAATTTAGAATTTTAATGACTTTTGTAGACTTTTTTAATATGAAAAGTTTTTAAAAGTCTATAAATGTTTGTCTTATGGATTTTTAAAGACTCTTACAAAGTTGATGAAAGTTTAAAAGATTCTTGGAGTCTACAAAATCTCTACAAAAGTCATTTAAAATCCATCACTTTAAAAGTCTTTGAAACTCTTTAAAAGTCTTGATTGAATACACCCCCTTAAGTTTCATTTTATATATACTGTAATTTAATTTCAACACAACTAAAGTATTATTTCAATTCAATTAAAGTTTCATTTGATAATATAAACACTTCAATTTAATTTTAGATACATTATAATTTCATTTTATTATGAATATAAAAAAATTACAAAATTTGTTAAAATTTCACATATACCGTTTCTTTACTTAATGAAACAACGCCGTTTTTGGACCATATATAATCCACGGTATAACAACCGTTATAATACAGTTAATTAAAATTTGAATTCATTGAATACGATTGTTTTTTTGTTTTGTTTTGTTTTTTTTTTTGTTGTTGTTGTTATAATACATTTTTTTTTTGTTGTTATAATACAGTAAATAAAAATTACAATTAACGGCCCAAATGGACATGAATATATATATATATATATATATATATATATTATATAATATATATATATATATATATATATATATATATATATAGTATATATATATGGGAAGGGTCAGGTGCGGGAGGGGACTTTCCCGTGCGGTACGGTTGTGTCGTGGACTCACATTAAGCATTAAACTGACGCACTTTAAGTACACGACACACGCACATTAAGCACACAAACAAAATACCTTCAGAACACAAACTCACGCACCTTAAACACAAAGCTCACGCATCTTAAGCACAACCCCCACACACCTTAACACAACTCACGCACCTTAAGCACAAAAGTACACACATCTTAAGTTTCAACAACTACATACTCACATTAAGCACAAACTAACGCACCTAAAGCACAAGACTCACGCATCTTAAACACAAGACTCACACACCTTAAATACAAAACTCACACACCTTAAGCACAAAACTCATGCACCTTAAGCACAAAACTCATGCACCTTAAGTTTCAACAACTACTCACAATTAAGTACACACCCACGCACCTTAAGTACAGAACTCACGCACCTTAAGCACAAGCCTCACGCACCTTAAGTGCAAAACTCACGCACATTACTCACCGCACAACCGCACGGGAAACATGGGCACGCTCTAATGCGAACAGTATACCTAGGAGAGAAATCAAGAACGCATGAAATCGTCCACCTGTGTAGATCTAACAATGAGAAACACTGATTTTTTTTTAAAAAATGCGGGTGGCATTTCGTAAATAATTGAACATCGAAGTACAAGTAAATTGTGTTAAAAGTGCAAGTAACAGTTTCATATAGTGCACCTAAGTGCAAGTAAATGTTCACTGAGTATCAATATTAAGTGTACATAACGTTATCATTAGTTTGCACCTAACGTTAATCATTAGTTGTACATATGTGAAGATTTTATCATTAGGTGCACGAATGTTAACAAGGTAAATTACTTACACTTGTAAGTGAAAATAGTTGCACTTGTAAGTAATTTTACTTGCAAACTTGCATCCAGTTACTTGCACTTGTAACACATTTTACTTGCACCAAAGTGTGAATTATTTACGAAAATGTCACCGCGTCGGTTTTTTAAATTATATCTGATTCGTTGATCTGGACACGTGGACATTTGTAAGTGGTTCTTATTCCTCTCCTGGGAGACTGTTCTAAACATTGGCACATTAGTAATTTTTTCGAAAAATGAGTTATCAAAGTACCCTATGAAGTCCTTGGTACTATATATTTGCTCAAATTTAGTCCCTTGTATCTTTATTCTGTTAAATTTAATCCCTCTACTTTAAAAGTGGTGACTAAGGACAATTGTCCAAATCATATTAGGAATATGGTGTAATTATTTATTTTGGACATACTAATTTAATATATTGGCTGTAAAAATAATTAATTTTAAATATTTATAAAGTAATATATGAGTAGGAATATAAACATCGTCAGCGCAACGTAACCTATATTAGCGATAATATTAACACCGTTAACTATTGTCCTTAATTGCACAACTTTTAAATACAACAGGGACTAAGTTGAACAAAATAAATGTATAAGGACCAAATTGAAAAATAGTTTCATATATTTGTATTTCATTGAAAGTAAAAAAAAAATTGTCTGTTCTACTTGACTGAAATTTTAATTTTTTTTTTTTTTTATGTTCAGTTTATTTTTAAATATTTCAATAGAATGAATATTGACTTTATTTTTTCTTAGGCAATTAAACACTGCAATTTTTTAGCTAAGCACTTTGTGCTTAGATGATATGTAGTATCTCTTCTATGTGGGGGGTCATGAGATCGAGCCAGAAGCTTGTTTTAAAAATAAGCTCCTAGCTTCTTAACTTTTTCCCATCTTTATTCTTATTATTTTAAAGAAATGACATAATTTATCATTCTCAATTATAACAATTTTCTCTTCTCCTCTATCCGCAACTTTCACCGCAAATAATAATAATAATAATAATAAATAATAATATAATATATTATTTATTATTATTATTATTATTATTATTATTATTATTTTGCAACAATATTGCAATTCATTATGAGATTCTAGGTCATGATTATGCTAATAGTTTTATTTCAAAATGTTAATTGGTTATAATAATGTTATAGTAGAATCAGATAGCTTGCTTTTTTGTCTTGCTTTTAATTTCGCACTTTAGACTTCTCGTATTTGATTTCTTTTTTAAGCATGTCTTTCTATTGCTAGAACATTAGGAACATGCATCACTATTTACCATGTCAAGAGGTCAACGAATCACGTGGCTCATGTGCTTGCATAGACAACTAATTCCTTATCTGTGCTAGATTCTTCGGTCTCATACCTTCCTGATTGTATTGTTGAGTTGATGAGTTCTTAATATATTAATGCCTTTTTCAAAAAAAAATGATTATATTGGTTATTTTTGGTAAAAATTTGAAAGCTTACTAAATCAATATCTAGAAGAAATTATGTAGCACAGTAGCTCAAACAGTGTAGGCTGACACCATGACACGTGGTGGAGAAAGATAAAAGCTATTTCCGCGTCCGAAATATTAGTCGCGGATTAACGGAAAGATCCCAGGAAGCTAACTGAATTCCGTTAAATTAAATTACCGCAAAGCAGGCGCAAATTTGTCAAGGATTTTATTCCTGAAACTACTTTATTCAAATACTCTTTTACCTCTCTTTTATCCTTTTTTTAATCATTTAAATCAACTTTTTTTTTTTTTTGAATTCTACTAGCTCTATTACAATGCAGTAATTGCTCATACACTTTCTCACCTACTGAAACACAAAGAGCCAATAACGCTCCACTGAAGCTCAACTCACAACCTTTCAAATGGAAGTCCAACCCAGGAACCATCACACCACATAGTCCTGGTATTTAAATCAACTTAATTTAATAGAAATATCACACTCTTGGCCTCAATTATTTGTAGGTATGTAATATAGTCATTGATTTTAATTGAAACAAATTCGATCTATAAATCTTTATAACATTGACAATTTAGTATTTCTGTGATATTTTCATTATAATTGAGAGAGAAATTTTAATTTTGGTGCACTGACTATAGGAGTTGTGTTAATTGCAACACTTAATTATCAAAAATGTTAATTTAGTACCTTGAACTATGTAATTCTATTCAATTTTGGTCCACGCCAGCAAATTACCGGCGAATTGTGACAGGAAAAAACTTAAGTAAAATGATGTAACTGAATAGAATGAGCAAAATAGTCCCTTTATTGGTTCTTCCCCTGATTTGAAAAATAACTTTTTGGACCTAAACAGCAAGGACGACAATTCTCCGTCCGACGTATCCATTTCCCTTCTTCCGCTCCCAACCTTCTTCGGGCAGCGCCTCATCTAAGTCCGTCTTCTTTCCGGCATTCTACCCAGGACTAGATATCAGGTTGTACTCAATCGTATTCCCGCTGCACAACGCGCTGGTGGCGGCTCGCTTGAACTTCGCAATCGAGGTGGAGGCGCACCCTTGCTGCATTGTCATCAGGGTACTTGAAATTTATAAGCAAATAGATGTTAGCAAGCAAACGTTTGTAGTAAGAGTAGTCAAACATTGGAAGTAATATACTATTTTGCCCTGGTTTAGCAAAACTGTAAGCTTTAATTCATTTTTTGGTATCCACTTATATTGGATGATGATATGTGGAATCATTTGCTGGATGTTGTTGGGATTCCTCCCATGTATTTTTAGTTGAAATTCTTCTGTTAAGATTTATGTGTACAAATAAAATACTACACAAAACAATATGAAAAAAAAAAAAAAAACCAGCAATTGAAGCCTCATCTTCCCGCAACCTCTGAGTTTCCTCAGCTCAATCATCGGTAAAAATGGAAGACAGCCAAGAGCGAAACAGTAATTCAAAAAAGCAGTTCCTGGGCGCTCTAGAAACAACCAATTTTGGGGTGGCGGTGGCGACACTTGGACTACTAGAGGCTTTTCCGGCCATCTCAACTCTCTTCCACTAACCCATCTTTTACAATTGTATTTCATTACCCATTATGCAACCCCTCCAAATCAGTCATTTTCGTCAACAAGTCGTTTTTCCAAATCAGAAATGAACAAGAAAAGACTATTTTGCCCCTTCCAATTCAGCATATCTGTTGACTTAAGTTTTCCAGTTACAATTCGCCGCTTATTTGGCCGGCGTGACAAAATTGATAGAAATGGCATAGTCAAGTACTAAATTAACATTTTTTATAGTCAAGTGTTGGCACAATCCCAATAGTCAGTGGACCAAAATTGAAATTTTCTCATAAAATTGACTAAAGTTAGAAAGATTGAAGGATCAAATTTGTTCAAGTTAAAAAACATGTAATACATTGCATATTTGCTAATAATTGAGGGACAAAAGTGTGATTTCCCTAATTTAATTTTCATAAACATGGATACAACCTCAAATAAATAAATTTTGTATTTATACGTTAATCAATGATATTTTAATTTAGAAGGTCAATTTTAAAATTTCTAAAACTAGACATATATGTATATCACAAATTATATAATTTGAGTGGGGTCTAGTCACTCCACTCACCATAAATTAAAAGTGGCTATTACAATCTCATTGGGGCTTTACTAAAATATTCTAATAGGTAGATTGATTGAGGTTGTAGATTGGTGCTAACTGCATCATTACCAAGCCACTATTTAGAGAGTGTGATTGGAGATTTTAGAATAGTGATAATTAGATATTGAAATTGTAGCCAATAGAACCTTATTAGGACTCTATAAGTTTGTGTCCTTGTGTATCTCTACTTCTACTTCTAACGCATAATCACACGGAAAGTTATACCCGCACCTGAACCCTTCCCTATATATATATATATATATAATATATATATATATATATATATAATATATATATATTATATTATATAATATATATGTATTAATAGAAGTGGTGTTTTAAGTATTAAAAAAAAGTATTCCCACGAATGACTAATACTATAACGGCATGTTTGGTTCACGGAATGAATTTTGAGGTAATAAGAATGCTAATACCAGGGGGCCCCTAGTAATATCTATTACCTTATTTGAGATAATAGGCTATTTAGGAATATTATTCCTGGTAATAGAAATGATTATCAAACAAAGGAATATGCCTATTACTGGGAATGCTATGTCATTCTCGGCCTATTCCGTGAACCAAACGGGCCATAAGGCCTCTAGGGAATGAGTTCCATGCAAAGGAAATAACATATTCCTAGAAATGTTATTTTTTGAAAATAGCTTAAATTGTTTATAGTTAACAACTAAGACAAGAACACTACTAAACTGCTTCTGCTGAGAATCAAACTTAAGACCTTGTAATTATCAATCGTGATATGCATATTGATTCGACAGTGCTACTATTACCGTAACTATTGCCATCATTAGAATTTTAATTGAAACTTGAAAGGATATCGATATGGGCTTTTAATTTTTAATTTTTTAAAAAAATCACTTTTAATTTTAGGGTAACTTAATTTCAAACACTAACCAATTTGGTTTAATATTAACAGTTATTGCGTGGACCTAAATTCGCTGTGTGGACCACAGTTCGAAAACGACAATATTTCGCGTAATTCTTTTTATGCCACCCACTTCAACATATATTTTATAATTCATAATGTACATTATTCTAATTCATAAAGTACATTATTTTTCTAACTCATAAAATGCATTATTTCCCAGAAGTTTCATGATTCTAACATATAATGTATATTATTCTAACACATAAAATACATTTTTCTAAACATATAATTATATTTTCTAAATATAAGTACATTATTCTAACTCATAAAATTCCAAGATGTCGATTTGGACCATGATCACATATTTGTGTGTACCATGATCATTAGTGGTCAAACATTCTAATTTAAATTATTGTGTTAGATCAGAGAGAATATGTGCTCTTTAATTAAAATATGAAGGGTCTGCGGCCAACTTCTTGGATCACCACCACACCGTACCGTAGATACCTATACATACTCGTACCCTTAGAATAGGTTAAATCATTCGTAATCATGTGATATAAATTTCTATTTTAGAAATTATTAAATAAATATAATATATAATTCCAATTCTCTTAAATGTAAGAAAATTGAAAGAGAACCCCTTTTGTACCTGATACATTTAAGTACGAAGGATGACAATGATAGTCTAACACTAATCGCTCGTTTGACTTAATTTAATTGCACTACTGGAAATTATGAAATTTTCGACCACTTGAAAGTGATCTTAAATCAAATTGAAAGTCTTGTTCCGATCACTTTTGTATTCGAAAAAATCTTTGTTGCTATTTTCGACAACTTTTTGTTTTCGACTTGATTAAGATCATTTTCAGGTGATCGAAATTACATAATTTTCAGCAATGTTGATTAAGCGGTTGCCAAAGGTCTTGTGATCGAGTGGCAAAGTTGTGACTCCTCAAATGAGAGGCCTCAGGTTTGAACTCTAGTGGGGCTGACTCTTTGTAATAATAATAATAATAATTATTGTTATTATTTATTATTTTAAATGCAACTTGTTAAAACTCGACAATAAATGTCACGACTCATATGATAATTCACCATGCAAAATTAATCAAAACGACAAAAATAAACATGGGAAAAGCAAAAGGGAATCAAAATTTACATATTGCCAAAAATTCCAACAATAAGTCAAATGACATTCACTGATAATACATTATAGTATTCGTTTTAAATTTGTTGTTTTTGGTTTTATTACAAATCAATAATTGATCTATCATAAATTGAATATCTTACTGTTTAGTCAGAGTAAAAGGTCCGCTCAGCATTGGAAAACGTGCAATTTTTCGAATTTATGTTTCCAGCCAGCGAAGAAAAAGTGGTCGAAAGTTAAAATAATCTTAATTTATACTTCAAAAATATATTAATAAATAATTTTCACAATTATTTTGGAATAATTGTCAAATATAGTGTTCAACTTTTTTAGTTTGTGCTTTTAAGTTATTGAATTTAAAAATGTGTAATTAGACTATTAAATATGCAAAAATTTGTGTAATTGTTAATTTCATTTTTATAAGTTACCATTGAGTTGTAGGTAAAAATTATTTAACTATTTAGGTGAAAATTTAATTTAGATTATACTTTAAGTTGATATAGACAAAATAAGTATTTCTTAAAAGTTGACTCATTAAAAGAAAGAAACTTTAATTTTAAACCGAGTTTTGGGCGCTAAGGGAGGGACTTCGTCTCTCGAAAGAAGGAAACTTTAATAGGATCATTATTGAAATGGACTCGAAGGTGGCATTTTGTGCATAAGTTCTGAACTGGATGACGTGGACAGTGAGGAGCTCCGATTAGGATTTGTATTATGATTCAATGATATGTACAGAATTACAGAGAGTAAATATATACCAAATGTAGAGTTATAACCAAGCTATAACTAGAATACAGTAAGAGTCCTAATACTCCCCTCAAGCTCAGGTTGGACTAATGACCTGCTGCTTGTCATGCAAGAACGTAAACCACGGAGTAGCAAGATGTTTGGTAAAAATATCTGCCAACTGTTGTGACTACCTGAGCACAGAAGATGTTTTTTGCCCAATAGCTACATAAACACATATTACATTTTGACCTTGTTGATTGAGAATCGTATCCGTGGCTACTGCTGTTTTACCAGTTTTGTCTGTCACCAATAATTAATTCGCGCTGACCACGTCCTATAGGGATCATCGAATCGATAGCAATAAGCCCGGTTTGAAGAGGCTCATATACGGAACGACGCGAAATAATCCCCGGAGCAGGGGATTTAATTAATCGAAATCCAGAAGCTGAAATTTTGCCCCTACCATCAATAGGGTTAGCCAGGGCATTTATAACACGACCCAAATAGGCTTCACCCACCGGTATCTGAGCAATTCTTGCCGTTGCTTTTACAGAACTTCCTTCTTGTATCATCAACCCATCGCCCATTAATACAACACCAACATTTTTTGATTCCAAATTGAAAGCAATGCCGATTGTACCCTCTTCAAATTCTACCAATTCCCCTGCCATTACTCATCCAGACCGTAAATACGAGCAATGTCATCGCCTACTTGAAGTACGGTACCGGTATTTACAATATTGACTTCTCTATTATATTGTTCAATACGTTCATGGATAAGATTACTAATTTCGTCAGCTTGAATGGTTACCATGATTATTTCTTCATTCTTTTTGCAAAAAAAAAAAAAAAAAAAAAAAAAAAAAACCTCCAAAAAAAGGGGAAATCGCACTTTTGGTCCCTCAGTTTAGTACCCCCATTTGCAATGTTGTCCTTACTTTCCAATTTGGACAGGTTTGGTCCCTCAATTAGTCCGACGCTTGCCAATTTAGTCCTTCTGTTACTTAGCCATCCTAACTCCGTTGTACAGCATGGGTATTATAGGAATTTCACTTACCCTTTGACTATATTAGCTTAGTTCTTTTTCCGTTGCTCCGCTGGGGTCTACCATTTCTACCACCACACTATAGTGGAAAGAGGACCCCTCCGAGATATTCAACCCGGCGTCGCAGACCACTCTCCTCCAAACCTCCATTTCTGATTCTAACGTGTTAGAGCCTCAGTAAAACCCCTCATATCCGCACAGCAAAACAGCCCTGCATCGTCGTTCAAACACAAAACCTCGATTCCTGAAGCCCCGAAACCATCTTCTCTATCCTTTCCCTCAACCTCTCGTTTCCCTCAACAGTTTCCTGTTCTCTCTTAACGTAACGTTTGGTAAATTTCCTGTCTCCGAGGATGTTGGCGAGCAGGTATTGGCTCTGCGACGAACCAGGCTGGAAACTGGACATTTTCGTCGCCGGGAAACACCACCGTCTCGTTGCCGGAGTAAATCATCCCGATTCTGAACCCCTGTAGCCCGAAATCCTTGGACAGGCTCGACACGACATGGATACGCCACAAGAGATCGCCATGTCGGTGGGTTTTGTCAGCTACGGCAGCTGTGAGGAATGCTGGTGAATCCTGGGGAGGTGTTGAACACGGTGCCAGGCCTAGATTTCGACGTTGACGATGTGAATGTTATTGCAGAAGGCGAAGGAGATGAGTTGGTCGAGTTCACGACGAGTCATGGTTGTTCCGAGTGGGTTGAATGGGTTGGTGATGAACACGCCTTTGACTTTCAAGCCCAGTCTTTGTTCAGCTTCTTGGTAAAGCTTCTTCCATGGCAGACTTTGGTGATTCTGAAGCTGTTGGAACTACTGCAATGGATTGGAACTATTTCAACCCCGGTTCGCCATTTCAAGTCCTTATCAAAACCTGATAAAAATGATATATATATATAAAAAGTGACAACATTGATCCAATTTAATAATAGCAGACTTCTAACTTAGCT
>VALG01010373.1:0-14594 GCA_009835305.1 Ipomoea purpurea
GTCGCCTTCTTGTCCATAAGCCTCACTTCCTCTTCCTCATCTCATCACATCTACGATTACTCCAACTTCTGCAAGTAACACTCTTATTATTCAGAGATTGGTCTTTCGTCGTCTTCTGCATTTCTTGTGTTTTTTCACTTTCCAGTTTTTGTGTTCTGAGCAGAAGTTGCGGACTTGGTGGTGAGGTAAACCGCCACTATTTACAAGCCCGGCGATGCCTCTCTCCCCTTCCGCCCGACTCCCATGGCCATTCGCGCCGGTCGGCTTTCTCCGACCTTGGTACCTATTCTTCTATCAAAGGTAATCATTATCTTCTCTCTCTGGCACTTTTTTTTTGCTTCCATTATTCTTCAATCTCTCTTTCCATATGCATATTTGTTATGCAAGCGCGCGTAATTGAGTATCACTATTGGTCATTGCTCCCTGCGGGTTGCATCAAATTTTGGTCCCCATAGTTCCATGTAAAAGAGCTTATTTATAGGCTTTTCATTTCTCATTCGGAAACTATATTATTTTAATGAGCATTTTTCTCATAAAGCTAAGCTACAGTGTTAAAAAAAGGTACTCATTTGGTAACCAAGTGGGTTTTAGACTCTGTACAATCACTACCTAGGTCCAGTTTTTTTTGTTTTTTTGTTTTTTTTTTTTTTTTTTGGGGATACATTATGGTTTCACTTACACTTACAGACTTACTAATCCTAAACTCCCCATAAACCTTCTATCCAAGAGTCGCTGGGAGGAGTAAATTGCGTAGTCGCCCTGTTGTTGATTTGCACACAAGGGATCCATCTCCCACATTTCCGCCCAACTTGGAGAGCCGAAATATCAAGTTCCTCCTGCTAGTCTTCTGTTTTGCCTCGGTTTTTTTTTTTTTTTTTTTTTTTTTTTTTTTTTGGGGGGGTGGTGTTGTTGAAGGAGGGGGAATGGATATTGGCTTCCTCCCTCGTCAAGAAAGGGATAAAAGTCCCTAAAACAGTTTTTGTAAAAATTAAAAGGAAACACGCCATGGTCGTGCAAGTAGATTTTCACCCCTCAACAGAGAAGAAGACAGAGAAAAACACTACCAAAGCTGACTTGCGTCTAGTGAAATGCAAAAATGAAGTTAAGTGCGGTCTCTGTTGTGAATAGTGTTGTTCTGCGTCTCGTGATATTCGTCAGGGTCCTGTGTAAGTACATAAAGAATAATATGGAATATAATATTTTAGGTTAGAAAGTTCATAAGTTTTATGCAGGTATCTAAAAGTTTAGGGAAAGAAGTATCTATGAAACATGCAGAAAACAATATGCTTAAGGAATTTTAGTTTAGATAGTGTTTGCATAAAAATTTGATGCCAGCTTAATGTGTGCAGTGTGGCCCTAGAAGAAATGTACATATTACTTTTTTAGAAGTTGTTGATCCTATTCTGGATTTAGGAGAACAGTATAAAGGAAGAAAGCTCCAATGGCCCATGAAATTTATTAGAAAGAAAGAAATAAATTACCATTTTTGCTATAAAAGTGGAAGTTGGTGCAAGTAATGATGGTTAGACACAGGGGCCCACTAGCACTTTTTGTTTGGAGATTCATACATAACCCAGTTGCGTGTAGCTGAGAGAAAGAGCTGAAACTGCAAATTTGAAATATGGAATGGCATGGTTTTGGTCACTTGAATCTACGACTGATTTGTCGGTTTTGATCATATTATCAATGCCATTATTTTGTTCTGCATAATTGTTTGATGCAACACGTTTTGCATTTAGATGACTGCAAAGTAACATTGACTGAAGAAACTGATTCATTAAACTGCGAACTGAAAACTGATTCATTTAAACTTGCAACCTGAAAACTGATTCATTAAACTTGCAACGTGTACTTCATTGTGTACTACACCTATGTAACTTGGGAATTTCAAGCTCCGATGGGGATCTTCTGACCACTCATATAGTCATGCAAGATCCTCCTTAGTTGGAATATTAATGATAGTCTGAGACCCAATATTCTAATATCTTGAATATATCATCTGTTTCTTTTGTTTTACTTATATTCGACTCCATCATTCAAGGACTGGTTGTTTTTTTTCTTATCCCTTCTTTTTTGTTTCTCTTTGAGCCACAAGCAAGATAATTTAATATTAAGTTAAGTAATGCTTTACCCACCCCTCCTAAAATTTCCTCCTCTTCTATATTCTCCTTTCCTGAACCTATTGATTACTTTTCATTGGATGGCTTGTCTTTTGATAACAAGTTTAAGTAGGGTTTAACAATTCAATGGCAACTCAAGTTGTATAGAGCGCATTGTCAGGAGGGATTTTAGAGGAAAATTTTGGAAAGGGAACAAAGCTAAATAAAAAATGCTTAATATTCAAAGGATTTTAGAGGTTCATCGGTTTTATGAAGTGAATATAATAATGGAGTATATGTGGACCAGCAGGACTTGGCAGGGGTCAGGGACTAAGGAGCTGAAATGTTTGAAGGGAAAGTTGTGGTTCCAGGATTTATTGGATTCTCATTTGTACACTTAATATCTGGAGGATTTGCAGGGTCTCACATCAGTCCTATGATCTCATTTTCAATGTATTTTTGTAAAAGCGTGTATTTCACTGACCACATATCATGAACTTTGGCTTTATTGTTGTTTGATGCACTTTTTTTTTTTTTTTCATGATATCGTATTTCTGGTTTTCGTGAATTGGCTACATGCTTTTGAAACAAAATTGGAAATAGGATGGCACGAGTGGAGCTTCGTGGTGCCCAATTACGAAAAGAACTTTTTGTAAGCAAGAGTTAAGGAAGCAGTAACAAGTAAATATTCTTGTCTCCTGCAACTATGGTCTTTGTTCTTCACACCAATATATTTACTCTATTTTAGCCAAAATAATAGATTAGAGTTATAACTTTAAATTTGTGGGGAGTTGAGTTACCTTGCATTCTTTGAAACAGCTGCACTTGACCATTGAGCTCTACAGAAACTTCTAAGTCTTCTTAATAATTTCAGGTGTAGTTTTGATTGGAAATTCTGACAGACTTACCTGCCTCGTCAGGAAATAAAAAATAAAATAAAAAACATTTGTAAAACCCAAAATGTTGATTCTTTAAGAATTATATAGAATAATTGAACTCCTGATATTCTCAATCGAACGGAGTTTATATAAATGCTATGCTTCATTTTAATTTTACTAAAATATTTTACATTTACCTGATTGCTTGTTATTATTCTTTCGGTTTTTCCATTTTGCTCTGTTCTCCCCTGAATTTCTAAAACTCTTTGACCACGAATTTTTCCAGATATGAACATCTGGTTCTTGGTTATTCGGGTGGTGGGTGGAACAATGTCTATGGGGAGGACGATTTTTCCCAATGGCTTCCTTGGATTGCATGATGATTTACACCTCACAACACTGTAGAAGAAAGTTTTTACCTTAATATTCACCAACTTTAATGGTCCATTGTTTGGAAGTCAGCTTAGAAAATCTTGTTCGATGTCTTGAATCTTGAGATCATACCAGGTTTGGCTATGCAAGGAATGGATGACATTATGGGCTTGGCTAACTCCTTGCACTAAAAATTTGCTGGCATTTCTCATGACACACAGGATACAGATGGTGGAGCTATAAGTGAAAAACAGTGATGGAGGTGATTTCAATGCTTATTTTTCATTTTCTTGGTGCAGCAAATAGCATCAAAGAAAATTAAAAAGCAGTAAACTTGATTAGCAAAATAGTAATCAAGACTTCATTCAATCACATGTTCCTACTTTTTATCATGAGCTTTGCTACCAGATCCCCGAGTGCTATCAAACAAGTTTTTAACAATAAGATTTTTAATTCAACGGAGATAATCATGTGCAGAAAGACCTACTGGTGTTGTTGAATAGATTCCTGCAGATGAAGCTTGTGTTAATCCTGCATCCCAGAAACCTTCTACAGATGAAGGAGGAATGCGCTTTTAACAGCAAGCAATCTTGCGCTGATGAAGGGGTGTGACAACAGTGTCGACTTTGGAAGATATTTCCTGGTTCTCCCCACAGAACTTTCATATGGCACGGATCTTTCGGTTCAAAATAGTCCAAATAGATAAAACAATGGCTGAATTACTATAAGTGTTAGTATGCACAAACTAATTGGGGTTGGTTTCATTTTTTGACCATTAAGATTATGGCATGGGATGAACAGACATGAAGAAATACTTTAAGTAATATCTTCAAATTGAAAATAACTTGGAAAAGTAGTCAATCATTATAAAGGCAAAAAAACTCGCACAAGCACAATTGCACAAACATATTGACACTAATTTACTCAAACATGCTCATTTGTGTAGAAAACCTAAAAAAAACAGGATTAGAATCCTGATATATCCATCATTGGATAAGATCCTAACAATAATAATTCTGTAATCTTTCTAATCTGTGCTATTCTTGAATGACTTTTTGTTGGCATGTATAAAGTTAAGCATCATTAAAAAGCATGACAAGTTGCCGATGTGTACAAATGGGCTGATTTGTCACGGAAAATATGGTGATCCGTGTTTGCTTATTCTTTCCATTGAGACACTGGGCGCGCCTAGACGGGGTATTCGGGAAGTAATATAAATTATAATCTTACCAGACTCATTCTGTTTTAGTTTGAATACTTCATGAAAGGGACAGGTTGTTCTATGAACGCAATAGATGAGTGCAATGTTCTTTGCAGCTGTTTGGCTGAAAATGAGAATGGGAGGTCGCTGCTGTGTATTTGCTTGTTATTAATTACCATGGTTGTTTCTTTGTAATGATGTGTTTTGTTTTTCACTATCGACGAAACCCCTATGTCTCATCTCAGGGTTTTGTAAGAGAAGGTTGGTCGTTCTTCGTGAGCAAATGGTTCACTTAGGTGGTGTAAGGCTTTTGCTGATGGATCTTTGGGAATTCTACAGGTGACTGTATTTATGAGGTCAGAACGTATTTCTATATTCCAGATTTGCATGCTCTGACTTTTGCTTCTATGCCATCTCTCATCCCAATTAGATATCATTAATTATACTTTGCTTTAAAGTCAAATATAACCATCTTGTTATTTTGTCTTGCATATTCGATCGTGTAAGATCTTTATTCTCAAAGTTAGTGTTGGTTAAGAACTATGGGGCACGGGGGGGGTAAATATGATTTAGGTTAATTGCAACTTAAAGTTTCTCTTACTGTGTTCTTCAGCCATATGTTGGACGAGCTCTACAACTATGGAGCTACATAGTAACAAATATGTGATTCGGCTATACACACCTGACTCTTTCTGCAGATAAACTAACCTTAGGTGCTTTATAATTTCATACTCCGACCTTTTTGCTGTCTTTTTATGTTGCTCGTGCACTATTCTCACAGAATAGAATGTCTATTTTTCAGGTAGCCAATGACTTTATCTTGGATATGTATGCTTGTGCTCTGAGAATCAAATGAAGGATCGACGATTTTAGGGTAAATCCAACTGCTAAGAAGGCTAAGTACATTTACCAGTCAATTCTTTCTGGCTTTCTGTGTTGCTTCACATTGTTCTTCGTCTTCTGAGAAATAGTATTATATTTAATTTCGAACATCAACATTTGGCCCCAGGTACTGTTGCACGGTTTTGTGTGAACAAGCAGTTGCTGCTTCAGTGCAGGTTCCTCTTCTTTAATTGTGTCATCTGTATACATACATTATTCCTATTGTGCATAATTTGCAGAATTTTGGAAAGGTAATTAAGACTGAATTCCAATCGACTACAGCTAGATCACTTATTGGATGATGCCAATTAAGAAACTTGGGTTGAAGACTTGAAATAGCAGAGGGAGGATCCTATCTATTCAATTCACTCCTCGCTAACAATGCACAACTAGTGTTTGGCTCTGATTGGCCAGTATGAATCATCTCATACCTACAAACTGATATTTTCATAATTCCATTGTAGTTCATCAAGTTTCTGCTCGAGGGTTGCCTCAGCCAACCTTTCTCTTTTTCTTGTTTTAGGTAGCAGATATCAATCCGTTGAGAAGCATAGCGACAGCAATGAAAAGAATACCTCCAGGTCAACAAAACGCTTTGGATTCCATCAGAACGCATGAGTCTAAAGGAGGCACTAGATGCGTAAGACAAACAGGGGCTCTTTCAGCCATTCCTTTATGTTTTTGCCTCTGGGAAAGAAATTAAGGAAATCCACAATCTCTTCTAATGTTTTCTGAAAGTAGAAGTTTTCTAGATTATAACAATAGTAGAAAAAAAACGGAGCACTCGAATCTTTATGTTGTTTCTATATTGTTATTATTGTCACCTGCCAGTGGTCACTTGGATTCAACTGATGGCAGGTACACAATCTCGGCTGCTCGCGCATGCTTCCTTGACAAAGATGTTGGATCACTCTCTCCTGGGAAGTTGGCAGATTTTGTGGTTTTGTCCTCTGATTCATGGGATTCTTTTGCAAGTGATGGATCTGCCTCGGTTCAAGCAACATATGTCGGTGGAATCCAGGCTTATCCGAAAAGATCAAGGCTGATTATGAGATGGAACTTGAGAGATAATGAAATACATTGTAATGTGTATACTTCTTTCCTGTAGTAATTCTGAAAGTAGTCAAGGATAGTGAATTTCAATATGCTTAAACTAGAAATTGTGACACCTGAATACCATAGACTAGAAAACTTGGAGGTTGTCTTTTTAAACTTCAAGAAACGTGTACACAGGTTACAGGCCTGAAAATTGCATAACAGTTTGTTCATATTTGCTATTAGGCAAAAGATTCTGATGATTTCTCACATTGACAGTCATTTACTTAAGATAAAATATTGTAATAGAGAGTAACCTTAAAACTCTGCTCAAAGAATGCAAGCATTAATATTTTGCATTGTTTCATACATCAGCAAACATAAATACCAGAAGATTTGTACTATCTAGCACCATCTCTGGTTGTATCCTTGAGGAGTTGGCGAAAATGCTGATACACAAGCATAAGTGCATAACTGTGTCCTCCTCTCTTGAAATGGGGGCAAAAAACTATATTATCTGCTAATGACTGTTTCTCAGCCATGGGACACATGACAATTGACGAAATTGTGAATTAAAAAGAATTGAAAGACCCTTCTTTTCGGGGGATGGAATGGCTGTCTTGTTACCAGGGAAAGCAGCTCGTGAGATGTCAACCAGGGCTTTGAAGCTATATGGTTCGTGCATTGAGAGCTCAGACAAAACTTTTCTGTTTATCTGGATATTTTCCTTCATCAAGTCCATGCATGAAATTACCATAATTTACCTGAAAAGTTGACAAGAAAATCTTGTTCTAATACTACAAATTATAGATGGTAAGTCTGAATCATGAATATGGAGTATAGTGAATGAACTTTGCATATGAACCAAATCCAGCTACTTTGACTGCTTTACACCCACAACCCTATATCCAAACTAATCACCAGCACAGAGGATGAAAAAGTTTCATCAAGTCACTAGAAAAAAGAAACAAATGTGAAGGACATTTTCTTGACCACTTTACAGTTTAAATCCCATCATGAAAGAAAACAGCTTTAACCATCCATTCCTTCCACCAAACCATTTTAATCTTCTTAGTCCAGTTTAAGCAGAGGATAGCACCCTTCTGTCATCTCCTCTTTCTTCCTCCCCAAATACCTATACAAAATTTTGGTATCTCCAACTTTCAAGTGTTTACACCCACCCTATTGGACAAGAATGTTTTTTTCCAACATGACTGCTTTTTAGGAAACACAAAATCCTCAAAATCTGTAATTTGATTAATTTCATTTTTATATCATAATATAACAAAATGAAACTGATTCACTCTGTTGTTTGAGCACCTATCTAATCTTTTGTATTGAATGTTGTAGGTATACACTTCCAATTTTCCTCAAATATACACAAATTGCAGAACCAAGTTCACAGTGCACAAGGAAGCATATATATATATATATATATATATATATATCCAGAGCGCATAAACCAACCAAAACACACCACACCATAAACAAAATTCCCCAAAAGTTCGATGAGCAATTAATCAAATACAAAGCCAGTCCTCAAAATAAAAGCACAATTTCGAGATACAATATAGAAAGGGGTGGCGAAAGAAGGGTGAAACTGATAGGAGAAGAGAAGTGAAGAGAAGCGTACTCCGTGTTGGCGAGTGCCGGCGTTGATGCGCTGGATCCAAAGCGAGCGCATGTCGCGCTTCTTGTTGCGGCGGTCTCTGTAGGAGTACTGCAGTGCTTTCTCCACCCTCGTCCCTTGCTATTCTTATACAGTTTTTTGCCCTCCCTCTGAACCCCTTTGCTAGCTTCAAAACCTCCTTCTTGTTCATTCTTCCCTATATATCTCTTTCTCTCTGTCTCTGTCTGTCTTGCTCAAGTAGCATAGACTGCAGTCTGCAGATTGTTTCTTCCTCCTTTGCCCTATTACCAACCTTTGACTCTTTGAGGTTATAAATAGTAAACGAGTTAATTACCGATTTGGTCCCTTAACTATGAGGATTTCACCATTTTGGTCCTCGACTTTTAAAATTGACCAATTTAGTCCTCAAACTATGAAAACGTTAACCAAAATGGTCCTCAGTCTATTTACCATCAAAATGCAAGGGTAAAATAGGAAATTTCCGCCTATATTCTTTATCTTCAAGTTAACGAATGAGTGAGAGAGGCTGTACCGTCGAAAGGTACCGTCGCCGCCACCTGTTGTCGTACTACCCATAAACGGAGACTGTCGGGAAATTGTATAGTTGGGGACTAAATTGGTCAATTTTGAAAGTTGATGACCAAAGTGGTGAAATCTCATAATCAAGGGACCAAATTGGTAATTAACTCAATAGACGTGAGGACCATTTTGGTTAACGTTTCATAGTTGGGGACTAATTGATCAATTTTGAAAGTCGAGGATCAAAGTGGTGAAATCCTCATAGTCGAGGGACCAAATCGGTAATTAACTCATAAGTAAACAAACTTTTAACTTTGAGGTGCCAAAGCCGCTTCTGGCTAAAGATGAAAATAGGCTAGGCCCAGGCCGAACCGAGCTGTAAAATATATATATATATAATATATTATATATATATATACTAATATATATATATAGTATATCATAGATATTATACCTATATATATATATACTTGTAAGCAGCTCAACGAATCACAAATTTAAAATATTTGAATTTAAATTTAACTTGATTACTCACGAGCTGGTTCGAGTTCGGCTCGAGTTTGACATTTGACAAAGTTCGAGACGAATTTGTAATTGAGTGGCTCAGTTCATTTGCACCCCTTAGAATACATACAATTCTTTATGGGCTTAACTTCTTGTTTGGCAAATTATGTTGTGCAGCCGTGTGTACCATGGATGATGCACACGGTTCTATATTCCTATAATTATTGAACTATATGGTTCATAATTATAAATTTATATATTCATAATTTTTTGAACTCTATATTCACAATTACAGAACTCTATGTTCGTAATTATAGAGCTATATGTTCATAATTATCAATGTTCCATAATCCCAATTGTTGAACGCTCCGTATTCACAAATCACAGAATATATGTTCATAATTTGATAACTAACAATTTAGAAATTATGAATCTACAGTAACATATTATGATAGCGAGTATAACAAATTATGAATCTACTGTATACAAATTATGAATTACTGTATTTAAATTATGAATTTACAACTATCTAGAAATTATGAATCTACAGTATAGATTTTATGAATTTTACAGTATAGAATATTATAAATTTACAGTTTAAAAATTATAAATTAGAATCATGCACACCATGCATGATATATACAATTGCACAACATAACGTTTTTTCCTTGGACTCATGACTCTATAGAAAAACTAACATTATTTCTCCAACAAGGTAGCTCAAATGGCAAATGAACTCTTTTTGTGGCAGAAAAATTCCAGGATACTCGAGTTCAATTTTCCTTGAACCACTCGGGTGGAACTACCTCCCGGACGAACAGGGAGAAACTTTATAGTTTGCAACGAGATTGATTCGAGTTTTTATATTTTATTTTTTATAATATTTAATTTAATATTAATAAATAAACTTTATTATATATTAAAATGTAATAAAAACAACATATTAAATTAAAAAAAAATGAAGAAAATGATTTAATTTTTAAGCAGAATATTTACCATAGATAAAATGTAACAGAGGGTTATTGGTCTTGGTAGAGTAAACTGTAAAGTGCACAAGTCAAGGAAGAAAGGAAAGAGGCACACACTTCCTTTTTATATATTGGGCATCTACACATCATCAGTAAGAAAACAAAAATCCTTTCACAATTCATCAGTCTTCCATAATGGAGAAAATCAGGAGAGCATCGCATGCTGGTTCATGGTACACTGATAATCGTAAGACCCATTTCTTGATTTTTATCATTTCTTTCAATTAATCAAACCCTTTTCTTTAAAGATTTGTTTCTTTCTGAATTTATACAACTGATCGATTGTCTTGCGAACTTTGTGGGGTTTTGAGTATACGATAAATTAAACTGAGCACAGTGTTCGTAAGAATTTTTGCTCGGTTCCTTCTGTAAAGATTTTTGTTTTTCAATTTCTTATTCCATTGGGATACTTTTCTTCTTCTTCTCCATTTTAATCTTTGGTAAAGTTTTCTTCTTTTTCAGATTCTTGGATTTCTAATTTTTGTGTATTGCTTGACGATTTTGATTTGAGAGTAGAAGTTATGAGGTACATTTGTAGAAGACCTGTTTGGGTAAATGGGTGTGGTTGCTAAGGTAGTTTAACACTTAAACAAATGTGGTAGAATAGCAATATGGATTTATTATCAGTTAGTTTCTTGATTTTGCACCATCCTTTGCCTGCAAGAACAGATGAAATGCTGGTTGGGGAGCTGAAGAATTCTACTTAATTTAATTAGAAAAGATGAACATTTGAGGCGGGGCTCTCTATGTATTTGTTTGTTTCAAATGATTGGACATTCTTTTTCACTTTACTAGAGAAGTGGCTATGGCTATCCATCGTGCATTTGTATAGAAGTCACAAACAAAGTATCGAGCTCTTCAAGAATAGTAGCACTGTGTTTTATCACTAATGCTTCATAACATCCATTTGCAGCCCAAAAGCTGGAAGAAGAGCTTGATGGGTGGTTGAGAGCATGTGGTTTGGCTAAGTCTTCCGATGTACGGGGTGTGATTGCACCGTAAGTCATAATCCCGCTCTTTTCTTGTTGTTTGGCTAACTATGAGATGTTGGTGTAATTGTTATGGTGGCCTCTGGCTACTAGTCATGCAGGCTATTCGTATTCAGGTCGTGCAGCAGCATTTGCATTTGGAAACATAGACCCAGCAAACATGTACACCTTCTCTTCCTTGTATTAGTCTCCGTGTTTCTTTATTATATCGGTGATAACACTATTAGTGAATTAGTTACGGTGCAATCATAAAACAGTGTATTTCTTTTATGAATTCCTCTCTTTTACCATGAATGCCCTTTGTATTTGTAGTTCTCGTGTGTTCCTTCTTGGCCCATCACACCACTATTACACTCCAAAATGTGCACTTTCAAGAGCCACCGTTTACAAGACTCCAATAGGAGACTTACCTATTGATATGGAAGGTACTCAAGAATTGATTTCTGCATGCACTTTCTTATCTTCTTTTTAATACATTTGTGAATCAACATCATAATTATGTTTTTTATGAGAAAATCAAATTTTAGTGCCCCTCATCCCCACCCCCATTCAATCCTCTACTTCGTATTGTCCATGTCAAAGAAACCATTTCTTCAAAAGTTATTATAAAAGGCTAATACACAGCATGTTTCAACAGTCATTGAGGAGTTGAAAGCTACTGGGAAGTTTGAATCTATGGACCTTCATGTTGATGAGGCTGAGCACAGCATGGAAATGCACCTGCCTTATCTTGCTAAAGTTTTTCGCGGGTACGTTTTGGACATTGAACCTTCAAAGGTAATGTTCTTGGAGACTAAATTAGTGAATTGGTCTGGCAGGTATGAGGTGAAAGTTGTTCCTATTTTGGTTGGCGCTCTTAGTGCTGAAAACGAAGCCATGTATGGACAATTGCTGGCAAAATATGTCGATGATCCAAAAAATTTCTTTTCCGTATCTTCAGATTTTTGTCACTGGGGTTCACGGTACGCTCATTTGATATTGTTTTATCAGACTTTTATGTTTCTATATTTGATTTCTTATGTCATGCTGTTGCAGAATTTGGTTTCTTTGTCATGAACTTTTAAGTGCATTAAGTATTCATAGTCTTATGACATATCTTGATTGCATCCAATTGAAGCATGTTCTCCATCTCAACTAAAAGTCTAAGCTGATAGTTGGATTGCACATTAATGGTTATATGCTCAACACACTCATGACCATTGGTCTGGCACTGAGACCAAATTGAAGCAAAAAGCCTAAGCTGATAGTTGGATTGCACATTAATGGTTATATGCTCAACACATCCAACCAAGTTTCTAAGAATTTAAATAAAAGATACATTGGTTGTGTATTTGTATTTTAGATAATTGGGTTTTTTGGTTTGTCTGTCAGGTTCCGTTACACATATTATGACAAAACACACGGAGAAATTTACAAATCAATCGAGGCGCTGGATAAAATGGGTATGGACATAATAGAAACGGGTGATCCGGATGCATTTAAACAGTATTTGTTGGAGACTGACAACACCATTTGCGGACGCCATCCAATTAGTGTTTTCCTCCATGTAAATATCTCAACTTTATGTATTTATTATTTATTTTCATTTTTGTATTTCACAATTTGGTGATGAATAACTAACATTTGAATTTTCCCAGATGTCAAAGAACTGTTCGACAAAGATAAAGATTAAATTCGTTCGTTATGAGCAATCCAGTCAGTGCAAAAACATGAGAGACAGTAGTGTGAGCTATGCATCAGCAGCAGCCACCAAGGTTGATGGTTGAACTTGCAAGAACATTATATGCTGCAACCTATGATATGAACACAATGTTATCTCTAACATATATATCCTTGTTATGGATTGATTCCTTGTCAATAAATGTTGACTCTTTGTACTAATGCTGACTGATGAATCCCCTTTGTTTTCCTTATTTTGATTGTGCTTTGTGCTATGCTCTTCACTGATGTTTGCATGCCTTTTCTTCATCCAAATAGTTTGTGCCTTACTACATACAGGATTGATGTTTGCATGTCTTTTTTTTTCTTTTTTGCGACAGAAAATTTAGTAGCCACTATTCGAGGTTGTGTATTGATAAATTCAAACCAGTTGACCTACTTGAAAAAAAAAAAAAATCAATCTCAAACTTGTAATCTTGTGATTATTAAATGAGAAAATTACCGATTTGGTCCTTCGACTATGAGGATTTCACCAATTTGGTCCTCGACTACCAAAATTACTCAATTTGGTCCTCAACTATGACATTTTTACCTGATTTGGTCTTAAGTGTTATTTGCATGTCAAACCTAAAAGGTAATTTTGAAATTTAAAAAAAGAGTTAATACCGCATTTTAGGTCCTCTAACTATTAGCTAATACGAATTTGTCCGCAAAGTTATTAAAAGTACCAATTTAGTCCCTCTTAACTTTAAATGGTATTCGCAATGTGGTCCTCCGTTTAGAATTGTCTCTATCCACCATTAATTTTGAAGTGGCATAAGTTTCATTTTAGTTGGTAAGCACATTTCTTCCTAAATGAAGTGACACCAGCGACCCGTTAAACCAGAGAAGAAACGAGTTTGGGACCAAGAAATTGACTTCTTTCACCTCAAAATAATGGTGGATAGATGAGCAATTCTAACGAAGGACCACATTGAGTGTGATTTTAAAAAGTTAGAGGACTGAATTTGGGTACTTTTAATAATTTTGAGACTAAATCGAGTATTAGCTAATAGTCGGAGGACGAAAATTGGTAATTAACTCAAAAAAAAAGGTATCTTCCTTCTTATTCCCTAAATCTAAGTCATTTGTTTTATATAGATATATAGGTTTTTTGTTTTCGATAACAGTCGTAGCTTCAATATGCAACCAAAGTGCAGTGAATCATCTTCATCCAGCTATAAGAATTGAATGATGTTCGAAAATGGAGATGCTTATAGCTGGATGAAAATGATGTTGGCACAAGGCAGCAAATTTTCGAATGATGTTCGAAAATGGAGATGCTTATAGCTGGATGAAATTATGTTGGAACAAAGGCCAGGCAAATTTTTGAACTCATTCGATTCATTATAGCTGGATGAAGATTGATTCACCGGGCACTTTTGTTGGCAATTGAAGTTGCGACTGGCTATCGAAAACAAATAACCCTATCTATATAAAAAAAACGACTTAGATTTAGGGAAGAAGAAGAAAGAATATTTTTTTAAATCTCAAAATTGGCCTTTAGGTTTGACTTGCAAATAACACTTAGGACAAATCAGGTAAAAATTCATAGTCGAGAACCAAATTGAGTAATTTTAATAGTCGAGCGAAAAAAGACCAGAAAAGAAATGGTGAAATCCTCATAGTCGAGGGACCAAAATCGGTAATGTTTCTTATTATTAATTACAGTTTATGTCCATGTATTTGTCTATAATAATGGAGCGAATATGCTAATGCAACCCGTGTGGCACCATGGGCATGGTGCACACGATTGTAA